>CM062807.1:1006541193-1006798992 GCA_031772625.1 Pinus tabuliformis | reverse complement strand
ACAAAATAAAATTGCATCACTCCTTAAGAAAGAAAGGCTTACATCTAGTATGTCACTACACTCGTTGTCATGCAACACCATGGAAAAATGACCCTCATGATCTTTAAATAGAGTTCATAAACTAGTAAGTGATTCAACACAAGTCAAGTATCATGAATACCAAAAAATGTGGACTATTGAATCACCTATGCACAAGATGAATAGTAATTGTCAAATGGCTCAAGAAAAAGAAAGTGCACAAGAAAACATTAAAAGGACATGTGACTAGTATAAGAGACACATTAAAAGGACATGTGACTAGTGTATTAGACTAATTTGATATTAAGCATCCCCTTAATCTCTAATATCCTTGATAGAAAATAAGAGAGCGGACAACTTATGGAATTTGTACCCTACAAAATTTTGAAATGGTTAGATATGTCGATGAAGACCTTATTTGACAAAGATTGAGACAAGTACTCATTAAGAGGGGGTGTTAAAAATGATCATCTCCTAGTTGTCTTATTGTTAATGTGGGATTATTCATTAATACATAAGGTTGTAGTTAGTTAATTTATTGATTATTTTGAGGTAGAAATAATCTCCACAAAGTGGTTTGTTTATATGATTTATGAGTTTTTTATATCTAGTTGAACATGAAAGATTCTCTTCAACACATGCCAAACAGCTAGCCATTACTTTAGAATCTCTGACATGAGAGAGAGAGGTCCAAAACTTCGATGTTGCTTCTCTTTTTTTTCCCTCGATCTTCATCCTTTTCCAACTTCTTTCTTGAGGATATCGAACTTGTTTTCTTGCTTGAATGAATGTCTCTAAATGAAGTCGAGGTTCCCTTACATATAGGCTTCTTAGGAGGTCGAATTGTTGCCCATGAGGCCAACTTGATCCTTCTTGTAGACTGACTTGTTTGACAAGGTCTTGGAGGGTCTTTATGACACTTTTGACTTTACAAAAAAATTCTTTACAAGATACAACATTCCCAAGGAGTCTTACATGTATGACAATGACTTTTTTGGCATCATAACTCTACGACAAACCTAGAAGCACTCAATGGGTGCTTGACCTATAAATAAATTTATCTTGAGCATGAAACCATGCATAAAGAATGACAAAAATAATGTTTCCCTCTTTAATATCAAATATATAAAATCATGATTACAATAGACATTACGAAGACCAGACCTAGTTACACATTTCAACACTCCCTCTTAACTAGGGAGGTATTCAAAATCCATACACGATTGGACATTCTCACACTAAATAATTCTCATAAGAAGAGTCGGATTAGTAAGCCATCCCATAAGCTATTTTCTCAGCTTCTACCAATGCATCTCAAACATATCAACCAACATTGTCACATAGCAAGGCCTTGACTAACAACTCTACCTCTCCACAAGATTAGAGCACAATGTTGGGGAGACCAATGATTCATAAACACCTTCATCATTCTCCTGCACATGTATGAATCCATCTCCAAGACATTCGTTACCAAGGTTCTCTTTTTCCAACATATCTATCAAGGTCTTCATACCTTATTCATGGAGACGTCATAGCTAATCCTTCTAGTTATCAGATATTGATCACTTATCTTATTTTACATGACTATAGATACATCTTTCACGAACTCTTCTTTCACATTCTCTTCACATATTGCTTCCACGAGATCATTTATACATAGTTCATTATAGGAACCATGAATGCCAACCACTTCATATTCTCCATGAGGTCATATCGCGTCAATATGTAGAGAGTTCAAGGCATATTGTTTACATGCCTTCATGTATCTTTCTAAAGGAAGAGTTTCTTCTTCTTTTATCATGCTCATGAGATAGCGCATTCTACTCATTCTATTTGCAACCATATGATGATATGACTTTATTTATCTATCAAATATATGCATACCTCTTCCTTCATGTGGCCATCTAGACTTCCTTTGGGTAGCTTCCGTTCCTTGCTTGAAGATGAAAGTACTTCAACCAACTTGACATGTTGCAAATCTGTGTCATCATACCATCGTCTTTCTAAATTTTGGATCCCACACAAGGTGGAATGTAGACTATTTGCATGACACTTGCTTCTTCCAAGTAGTGGTGAACTTTTTGACAAAGATTCCAATGAAGGATCATGATGATCCGCATTCTGCAAATGCTTCTTTCTAATGATGATGATGTATGTATGATCTCTTTATCTTCTATCTTGCTAGATGACTTTCAATTATTCAACCTATTACTTCAATTATCCTTCTATGCTTTCAATGAAGATGTCATAAGCTACTTTATCTTTATCATGATGACAGTTTCAACTATATAAACTTCTACTTCGGCTATCCTTCCATGCCTTTATTATGATGTCGTCTCTATCTCAGCTATAATGCATCCTATCATACTTGTGATGCTTTCCATCATGACAATTATCTTTTATAAAGTTGAAAAGAACTAAATGTAGGAGGTTATCTCAGTCATAGTAGAGGTCTTTCACTTCCTCCGTCTTTGTCTTCTTTTCAAGCTCTTCTACTTCTTCGGTGATATGGGCTTCATTTCTTTCCTTTCTCTTCCTGTTGTCCTTCTTGAGTTTAGGAAAATTCCTCTCGAAATTTCCATATTCATTACATTCATAGCATTAGATCTTTGACATGTCAAGCTTCTTCTTTTTCCGAGGATCAAACTTTCCAAATTTCCCTTTCTTTCTAGCCATAGCTGCATATGCTTGAGTTTGTTCACTTGATCCAACATCGCTCTTTGCCTTCAACCTAGTTTCTTCAATCTTACATAATGACCAAAGTTCACTGAATGGAGTGGCTTCCTTCTTTCCATAGATACTTGATACAAAGTTGCCCCATTCATCAGGTAGTGCATTGAGCACAACAATGGTCATTTCTTTATCATACATTATTTCTCCTAGTTCTTGTAGTTGATCTCTTATTTGAGACACTCTTGTAAGGTATGAGGCTACCCCTTCTTCCTTTGATACATTGATCTTGTATAGTTCGGTTCTTAGTGATATAACTTCACCTATAGTGCTTACAAAAAACAATTCTACCAACTTATCATAGATTTCTTTTGATTTCTCCAACTTTGCTACATAAGGGATGAGGGAATCCTTGGTAGATTTTATGAGGATTCTTTAAGATTTTATTTCCCTTTTCATGTACTTTGATAGTGCTTGAGATTGCTCTTGAGATGGTTTTGAGATTGAAGCCTTAACATATTCAGTAGCTTCATTCTCTATGAGGATCAATCTATCCTCTTCTTCCATGCAAGTAAATTTGATGACCGAACCAATTTATTGCTCTCGTTGCAGAATGAAGTCATGTTGATAGTAGATTCAGACGTAAATATAAAGATACTTACTTGTCAAATGAAGATGCTCCTTTGAAGATGATATCTTCAACTTGATGCCTTCTTGATGATATTGATAATTGGAGATGTATTTCTTCAAAGATGTTGAAGATGTGATTCTTTCTTCAATGTGAGGGAGATGGCCTTGATTCCTTTGATGATGGAAATGCTTCTTTTTGCTTCTTTTGGATGATGTGAGCTTCCCAAGAATGCTTCAAGTGTAGAGTCCTTCTTTGAATGAGGTAGGGTCTTTGAGGTCTTCTTCTTTTACAAAGTGTTGATCCTTCTAGATGATATGATCCTTGTAATGAGATGGGTAGTCCTCTTTGATGCTCCTTAATTCCTTCCTTCAAGATGATGTGTGGATTAGTCCTTCTTGATGATCTTCTTGTACTTGGCCCTTAGGTATCCTTCTTCAATTGATGATCTTCTTCAAGTTGCCTTTCCTTGTTGTTGTCACCTTAGCTCTGATACCATGTTGAGAAATCTAGGGGCAACTAGATTAGGTGATTTCTCTTACTTTGATAATTGCTTGTGATGTATTTTTACTTAACTTGATTAGCTTCTTCTTTCACTTGATTATTATTACATTCTTATCATCAAACAACTACCAAACTATGAAGATCAAATAGACAAGAGGACACAAAATGTAGGTTGCAAGCCAGGGCCAAAACCTCTCCTCTTGAGAGGAAAACCCACAAGAATTCTTATCTTCTTATAGAATGTTCAGATGATGAATTCCAAGACCTAAGACCCTTGTCAAAGACCCCTCCAAGACCAAGTCAAACTTCTTCTTGATGAACTCTTCCAGCTACTTTGACCTAGCAGCTTCCAGCAATTTCAACCTAGCAACTTCGACCCAACAACTTCCAACAACTTTGACCCAACAACTTCCAGAACTTTGACCCAGCAACTTCCAACAACTTCGACCTAGCACCTTCGACCCAGCGAGTTCCAACAAATTCAACCTTCCAAGAAATACTCCTGCAACTTCGACTTCCCCAACAATTTCTTCTGTAACTTCGACTTCCCCAACAACTTCTGCAATTTTGGTCTAGCGACTACTTTAGAAACCCTAACATGAGAGAGAGAGGTCCAAAACTTTGGTCTTGCTTCTCTTTCTTTCTTTTCCTCAATCTTCATCTTTTTCCGGAGTTAACCTTGAGGAGATCGAACTTGTTTTCATGCTTGAACGAATGTCTCTAAATGAAGATGAGGTTGTTAGTTTTTGTAGCATCGTATGTGTTCTAGCCTTGAAATTTTGTGGAGAGGCTAGAATACATGAGATATTCAAAACCCATAAATCGTTTCTGGAAGTTTCACCTAGAAATGACTTAATCATCTATAAACTCACATGGATCGATCCAGAGATGATCCTAGCCATCGAATAAGTTTTAATTTTGGTCATTGGTGCTCTAACAGAGGATTATAAGAAGAGGTCGATGTGGTGATGGAGAAAACACTTGTGCAGTTTGATTTCTAAGCAGATCGATTTCCAAAGTAGCAGTAGACAGTTGTCGGAGAGCGAGCCAGAGATCGAAGCAATGTGAGAGGGGCAGGGATAGTGATTCCAAAGAAAAGATTTCCAGATCTGGAGAGGCAGTAACAAGAGGGTCGAGTTATCCCAGAGAGGCAGCGCAATAGCTTCAGCAAGGCAGATCGATTTGTTGGTGAGAAAAAATCATTCTCAGTTCCAAAGGTCGGGTAGAGATTCCAGAAGGTCGGACGGCCGATTTCCTTAGTAGCTAGAGGCAGAACAACTTCATTAGAGGCGGTTTTGAGCCACACGTGTGGGAGACAATGCAGAAGGGCTCATGCTAGGGTTTGGATGACCAGTGTTCTGAAGGCAAGTCGTGCTAGAGATTGCCTGTGGGAGAAGGGAAATTCCCTTCAGTATTTTTCTAAAGCACTCAGAGGCGAAATGAGAAGGAATTTTGGCTGCTCATTGTGGGCAACAAGCTGAAATTCCCAAGAGCAGCACAGTCATTTTGCTAGGAGGCTGAGTTAGTTGTGGAGGTTCGATTTTTTTAAGAGGGGCAGAAAAATTCAATCCTACCAGATCGAGTGATTCCAGAGGCAGAGGGAGCAGCGCAGAGTTTTCATTGAGCGGAGCTCTAGCTGGACGCAGTTGTTTTTGCAACAGTTCGTTAGAGCAGAGACAACGCTGAGTGGAAGAGATAAGAGCACACACAGAGGGTAAATTTTCCTCAGGGAACTTCTAGTCTCAAGAAGTTCGATTTTCTTTGCAGATCAACAGTTATTGTGAACGGATCTTCTCACTCCATAAGGGAGTGTGGATAGCAGAGCAACAACTGAGCAGATAGAAAGAGGAAGTTTTCGACGGTTCATTGAGATGGCCACTACTAGGCTCCATGATCAGGATAGGCTGGATGGAGCTTCCAACTACGTCATCTGGAAGGCAAGGATGTCCTTCCTTCTAGATTAATATGGTCTAAAAGCCTATATTGATGCAATGGTAGCAATTCCCACAGATGAAAATCAGCTGAAAGAGTACAGAAAGGAGATGGCACAAGCGAAGCAGTTGATCCTAGAAGGAGTCTAAGATCATGTTGTTTCACATATAGCTGGCAAAGATACTACCAAGTAGATGTGGGATGCTCTCGCCACACTATATTAGGGTACTTCTGAGTAGTGAAAGATGCACCTCGAGGAGAAGTTGAGGCTCATCCAAATGCAGAAGGGGGAAGGCATAGACCCCTTCCTCACCAAGATTGAGGAGGTCCGAGACTAGTTTTCAGTTGTTGGGGCAACACCTCAACCCACAAAGTTAGTGAGATTAGCACTCAACAATGTCTTCGAGGACTGGCAGGTCTTTGTCCAAAGCATATTGGGCATAGACAAGTTACCAGATTGGGATAGGATGTGGCCTTACTTGCAGCAACATGAATTGAGGCGAGCTCTTCTAAAGAGCTCCATCAGTGGCAGTCGTAGCAGACAGAAGCAGGTGGACGAGGAGAATCTGGCCCTCTCATCAAAGGGTCCCAGGCAAGGACAGGGGGAGTAGAGGAAGAAGAAGAAGGACCTGTCAAAGGTCAAGTGCTTTAGATGCAGTGAGCTTGGCCACTATAATACCCAGTGTCCTCTCAGGAACAAGGACAAGGAAGAGAAGCAGGACCAACACGCAACTTCAACAGAGATCGATAAGATTTCCTCCAGGCTGGAGGAGGACTTCGTGATGTTTGTCGATATACCTCCAGGAGTGAGGTGGGTGATTTGGTGTTGTAGACCCACAGCGCTACATATGGGCAAGATTCTTGAGGAGTATACCTCATGGATCAATACATGGCTACGGGGGCCCACAATATTCAGTACCAGGTGGATCAGTGGCAGTTGATGCAGTCAGATGCCATAGTGACAGTAGCATAGACTAGTAGTATTCAGATGTTGGGGAGCGCAGTGCAGAGTTGGCAACAGTGCAGTTGGCACAATGCAGAGTCAGCAGCAGTGCAAATTCTTCAGTGACAATGTAGATACTAGAAGCAGTGAAAGACTCAAGTGACAGATGCATTACACTGATCACAGTTGATTCAGTATTTTGGATGCTTTTCAGTTGCAGATGTTACAGTTGCAATAACAACAAATGAGAGGGAGTTGCAGTGCAAATGCAGTGTTGGCAGCAGTTCAGCAAGGTCAGCAGCAGCACAAATGCAACATATATCAGAGTTGCACAGTGGTTGGTGGGCAGTATGGCCAGACATCAACAACGTGATAGGGGATTATGCAGAGAAAAGGTGCTGCTACAGGGTGTGCAGTAGCACTAGAACACATTCCTCGCTAAGAGAGAGTGTTAGTTTTTGTAGAATCAGATGTATTCGAGCCTTGAAATTTTGTGGGGAAGCTACAATACATGATATCTCCAAAACCCAAAAATCATTTCTGGAAATTCCACCTAGAAATGACTTAATTATATTATTAACAAATTTTCAAATATTTCCCAAGTCTAAACATAGGGAACTTGGTTAATTAATCAGTATTAATTAATTCAAGGCAAGAATCATCTCAAAACTCACAAATCAATCCAAAGATGATCCTAGCCATTGATTAAGTTTTAATATTTGTCGTTGGTGTTCCAACAAATTATTATAAGAGAAGGTCGATGTGGTGATGGAGAGAACACTTGAACGGTTCAATTTTTTGGCAAATCGATTTCCAGAGTAGCAGTAGTCAGTTGCCAGAGAGAGAGCTAGAGATCGAAACAGTGTGAGAGGGGCAAGGACAATGATTCTGGAGGAAAGATTTCCAGTTTCGAAGAGGCAGCAGCAAGAGGGCTGAGTTATCCCAGAGAGGCAGAGCAGAGGCTCTACACAATAGCTTCAGCAAAGTAGATCAATTTGCTAGTGAGAAAAATTCGTTCTCAATTCCAAAGGCCAAGCAAAGGTTCCAAAAGGTCGGAGGGATGGTTTCCTCAACAACTGGAGGCAGAATGACTTCATTAGAGGCAGTTTCAAGCCACACGTGTGGGAGACAGCATAGAAGAGCTCACGTTGGGGTTTGGACAGCCAGTTTTCTGAAGGCAAGTTGTGCCAGAGATTGCCTATGGGAGAAATGAAATTCCCTTCAGTATTTTGCCCAGATTTTCTTACTATGGATTGTCAGTTTTAGGAATCCAGATTGTACTCAAATTTTTCACTGCTGCATAATAAGAAAACACTCATCTGTTGCACTGGTTTTCCCAAGTTGGGTTTTTCCGGGGACTTTTGTCCAAAAAATAATTGTTATATTTATGTGTGCTAGCATTTCTTCCAGCATTTTATTTTCCACAGTTTTATTTGTGTAGATTGCAGTGAGATTTATTCAGTGTTTGTCATAGCAAACTTCAAATAAGTGTTAAATAGAATTAACAATTAGGATAATAATTTGCCGTTGTTGCAATAGGATTCCAATTTGGAATTTTCACAAAGGTTCCCTTATATATAGGCTTCTTAGGAGGTCGAATTGCTACCCATGAAGCCGACTTGATCCTTCTTGTAGGCCGACTTGTTTGACAAGGTCTTTATGACACTATTGACTTTACAAAAAAATTATTTACAAGATACAATATTCCCAAAGGGATCTTACATGTATGACAATGACTCTTTTGACTTCATAACTCTCTGACAAACCTAGAAGCACTCAATGGGTGCTTAACCTATAAATAAATTTATCTTGAACATGAAACCCAGGCATCAAGAATGACAATAACAAATTTATTTTCTCTTTAATATCAAATATATAAATCATGATTTCAATAGACATTATGAAGACCGAACCTCGTTACACATTTCACAAATTCTTCATGACAGAAAATAGTGAAACACTGGATGTTAGTCTTTCTTTCTTACACAACAGTACAATATTTTTGTTGGGTCATGAAGATTTTTGTCTCTAAGATTTTTACCACATAAATCTTGATATCTTGATCTTTGATATATGTGAGTTATTTTTCTATGATGTGTGTTCTAGTGTTTTTCCACTCAATGATTTCCCAATAATTGGGAACCTAGCACCTTGACCACCAAACTATCATGTTGACTTAACTCCATCTATCACCAACCTGCAATGAGCTTCTTTTATTAAAAGAGTCAGTTAATAAAGTGTTCAAGACTAAAAGGGTATGTTACTCAAGTGTTCAGGGCTAATCTTTGTTTGGCTTTGAATACTATGGTTTGAAACATCCAATTCTAACTCTTTTTTCTTTCTATTGTTGCTTCAACAAAACAAGACTTTTGTAACTTAGTAAAGATCCACATCATACATTTAATTATTAACATCTAAAGTGAGCTCACCTCATGCATCTACACGGCTTCTGTTCAGGGGAACACTAAATGGATGGCAGCTTTGAAAGATAATGAACCAAATGGATCATTAACCGATGCATCCACCAAAAAGTATAAAACGACCCATAAACATAATCTTAGAAGACAAAATGATGATATATAATTTATGTGAAAGTGAGATAACAATGTTCAGAGAATAGGTTATTTGTGTACGTTGGGCCACTATAAATGGTCGTCACTTGCCACTTGGTAACTAGGTTTATTTAGTCTACTTATATTTATTACATAAAACCTTTGACCATGCTGGCAACCATTTAGAAATTAAAATGTACTGTCATCATGCTGAAAAACACCTACCCGCTGCCCTTGTTTCTTTAACTATCCTCAAGGCTAAAAGTTGTGCCAACTTAATGCCCAAATACTTGTTACTGTCACAAACTTTCAGCCTACTTTCTACCAAAAATAGCTCCTATACACTGTTCTAATACCTCTCGACAACCATAGCAGCCTTGAACTTGCTGAATCCATCGACCACTACTTGGCTCAGTTCGAGATTCTTCTTGGCATTTCCTTTTTTAAACTACGATTAAAAAAAAAAAAACTAGAAGACCAAGTCTGACAGCCAAGTATGCAGACCCTTCTTATACAGGAGGAAACCTGGTGAGCAAAAGAACAATTTGCAGATGATGAAAATATAAATATAGAAGGGCCCTGTTAATCAGACAACCCCTATGTCAAAAAGAATAAAGTCAGGACATCAAACCCAGAATTAAGGCAGAAGTAAAATTCTTGAATTATGTTTCTTCATACTGGAATTTGTGTGTTAAAACCATGATTGATAACCTGAGAGACATGAAAGTGCCATTGACATTTTTAAATTTCAATTCACGAACTGAAAGATATCATACTCTTTCAACTTGAATAACTGGTTGCAAGCTTGAGAAGTTCTGGTGTCCAGAAGCAAGTAAAATAATAAAAAGATATGAGTTGTTTCTCAAAATTTATTTTTTTT
Source organism: Pinus tabuliformis (assembly GCA_031772625.1). NCBI lineage: Eukaryota > Viridiplantae > Streptophyta > Pinopsida > Pinales > Pinaceae > Pinus > Pinus tabuliformis. The sequence goes on along the minus strand of CM062807.1, from coordinate 1,006,788,865 downwards.
CTTGATAACCCTGGCACGACTTGAAGCTAGTCTCTCATCTCTGGTAATTTTGCTCCCTTAACTCTCTTGCAATTTATGGCCTAGCTAACATATGCTGTGACTAGTTGATCTTATTTCAGTTAGATATCTTAACTTCAAATCGGCTGACCTTTTGGGACTATCTGATCTTTAATCCACATGTAAATTGGGACTAAAACAAAATATGTTGATGCAATTGCTCCCAAAATAAATCTCATAAGAAAAACAAGAGGATTCACTGGTTTCTTGACATCCTCCACTTTGGGTCCAAGCTGCAAACCAAGATATTATTAAACAGAAAATAGTTAGTACCAGTTGTTGAACAATATTATATTTGTACATATATCAACGATATCATAAATAAAATAATGTAGAGACAAATCACGCACATGCAGATATGCTTTAGTTACTTTCAGGTGTCCAAAAGCATAAATCTGTGTCTTTGCAAAGATTTATGGAATATTTAAATGCATTTCTAACACTCATTAGGAGGCCCTTGACTCTATTATAATAGCCGCAAAATGAAAAATGGCACATCACAATTTCTCTTGACCTTACAAACGAATAAAGAAAAGACACAAAGCTAGTAACACAATCATAATAAATTTCAAAGAGAACCATATTATCCTAATATCCATGGGTTACTTCTGCAGCTGATGTTTAAACTTTATTGTTTCCTATTTATCACAAAACTTTCAATTTCAAGAATTTGATTAGTGCAAACGAATAGAATAAGAAATCTGAAATACCAAATAAATATCCAGTTACTTGAGTCAAAAGGTTACCTTATTTACTTATAGAATTCCAATAAAAGGATTCTGTCAAATTACACATGAGACAAACTTGTTAATAGAATGTAGTGAATTTTGGTCAGTTGTAACACAATCAATGAATTTATTTGAACTAAGCTTCTGCTTATACTGAGGCTAACACACCCAGCTTTAGCATTACAAGGCAACCATCAGCATCATTCAACCTGGTTGTTTTTCAGCTAAGTAACCGTGATGGGGAGTATTTATTCCACCAAAGTCACCTAGGATTCACACCTGGTTCTGGTTTTAATCATTGTTATGCATGCAAGCACACATCCATAAGCGAACATTTTTACTTGGATAAGACTTGAACCCGAGTGGGGTCCATATTAGCTTAAGTCACAAAGTTCACCATTTTTAGTGATTGAGAATTGGAATTTGACATTTTTAAATCCTTGATAAAATTCACCTTGGTTTGTCGCTTTTTGGATGAAGTTCATTCTCTCCTTGTTCGTCCTTGCTATTTTCAAATGAAATTCTCTCCGATATGTGATTTTCTTCCTAATGGAAAAAACCTCAACATTCTTTCCCTCCCAACCTTGCCTTTCACCTTCTCAACATGCAATGGTGTGCGACTTTACATGGTAATGGCACATGTTCCAACTTCCCTTTGGGCAATCCTGACATAATGGCAATGGTGGTATATAGCCTATACAGTGTACACCCCTAGAGTTATCCCCTTGGACATATGCAACAGCTTTATTCACTTGCAACCAGACACCATCCTACATGCCCTTGACCCACTCATGGCTGGTGTCTATAAAAATATTAATATAAATGTTTTTATATAAATCATGATAAAATATGTGACAATGTCTTTCGTAATAATGGGAATCCTAGTAAATGTTTTTAACTTTTTATTGATAATGATGGAACTGCATTATAGTGTTTAATGATGTCCTAGGTATGGTCTTGTTATATTAAAGAATATTTTTATATTTTTTTTTAAACTTCTGAAATATGTGTATATGGATGTATGGATGAATTCAATGGCGAATCTTATCCAAACCCCATGAAAAAATTTGAATTTGAACCAAATTTCATCATTGCCGAACTTGAACCATGTGCCTTTATATTAGCTACCCACTATCATTTACAAAATGATCCATCGTCTACTAATAAATGATTTCTAAGACACTAAATATTATCTACAATGTTATAAAATTTCAACTTGCTTCCAGAACCCACCAAAGCAACATTGACCCTTAGTCATCAGAAAATTCAATAACCTATTGCTAAAGAAACAAGCAACTTTCGCATCACTTCGTTGATGCATCCACGTGAGTTAGCTAATAGGAGTCGGATATCAAGGCACACAATTCTTGGATCTGTTGGCATTATGACAAATGTGTTGTCCTTGATGGAAACCTACTTAATAAACATGTCAACATGATGGTAGTAGGATGAGTATTCAGGCCAGTACAGATGTGACAGAAAGATTGGACAAAGGAATATCAGTTCAAAGACAGAGGAATGATAAAGATGAAGTTTGAAGAAGTATACACAAGTTCTATGAAGCAAAGTCGTGTATACACAAGTTTTGTGAAGCAAAGTCATGTATACACAAGTTCTATGAAGCAAAGCCGTGTACATACACAGGTTTGGTGAAGCAAAGTCGTGTATACACAGGTTCTATGAAGAAAAGCCACATACACACACAAGTATGAAGAAGAAAAGGCGCGTATAGTTTCCGCACCATGGTATTCTAAATACCAAGGGTCTTTACCATGGTATTGACCCATAGTATTGAGCCCAGCAACAAATATTTGATCTCATCAAAGAATACCATTGGCATTAGTGTGGTTTTGACCTGTGGTATTGGATAAGGGCTAAGCTATATGAGATGAAGATCAAAGTACTTGGTGTGTGTGCAAGTGATGAATATTTCATGAATAGTTAGATCTGAAGCAAGTGTGCATGTAATGGGCTATTAATGAATTGCTTGATCTAAAACTAAGTATGCACCCGGGAATTTGATGATGGATCAGATCTCATAGATCTGAAATGACTATTGATAATGGATTGGTTTGATCTGTGATATTATGTCTAACGCATGTTTTATTATGTATGCCGAGAGAGAGGGTTTTGTTATGTAGCTCTGATGTGCAACGAAGCTATAAGTCAATAATTTCATATATGCACGCGGGTTTGATAACCTGAAAGGCACGTATATACGTGGGTTTAATGCTGGTAAGTCACGTATCGATTCAGATCTGTACGCGGGTTTGATTCCTGAAAAGCGTGTATACACGCGGAAGTGTTTTGTGGAAAGCACGTATATAAGCTAGGGTTTTGCTGAATAAGATGTTTGATAAGTCTAATCAGTCTTGATGTGTTTCTATTGTCTGTCAATGAAGTCTTACTTGATGATTTGGGTTTAACAATGATGTTTGAAGATGTATTGATTGAGGATTGGTATGTTGAAAAGTGATTGAAGATCAATGACGGTTATGTGATTATTTTAGAGTGATTCAGTGGTTTCGTGTGTGACTCAGAGTTTATTTCAGAATGACAGTGATTCAGTTTCATGGGTTCAATGTTTTGCAATATGTACACGATTATGCCTCAAGGAAGTCACGTAGACACGCGGGTTTGCTAAAGTAAAGTAACGTATATATTATGATATTTTATTGATCAGGGTTTTCAATTAGTTTAGTAAATTGATGCAGTGTTTGGGAGCAGTATTGGTATTCTAGTTACAATGGTCTAACTGCTTCAGTTGTTTTTGGGTCTCAGTTGGTTCAGTGATTGGTTGATTGAGTTGGTTCAATGATTGAGTGATTTGTTGCAGTGATCAGTTTCAGTTTTTAGTTTGGGCTTAAATGATGGCAGTGGGTCCAATCTGAAACTTTGATGAAACATGGCCTACAAGTTGTGATGGTTTGTAACAGGTGGATCCAATGTGAAAATTTATGAAACGTGGTCCACGGAAGCGTTGAGGTTTGGAGCTCCCTTCCTGTGGGTGCGGGTAAACGAGATCAGTGGGTTGGAGCTCCCTTCCAGTGGGTGTTGGAAAACAAGAGAAGGTTGTAGCCTTCTACAGGTGGGTGCCTACATGTTGGTATAAGTTTGCGCTGGTACAAGATTGTAAGAAGTTTTTCTTAATAATAAAAGAAGACAGAGACGACAACATCAGTGGTTTTTTCCCACATTGGGTTTCCACCTAAAAATCTTGGTGTTCATGTGTGTTGATATATTTCTTATGTGTGATGATTTATTTTCTTCTTACTGCACATGGTTACTGTTTAATTGATGTCTAAAGAAGTATTGATGCACTGGTTCAAGTTAGACAGGTGATGGATTAACTGAAAAGTTAGTTAACTAGATATACGCTAGTTGTCTTCATAATAGTAGCGTACATATGTTGGTTTCTTTCAGTGAAGTCGCGTAGAGAAATATGAGTAAGAAAAGTAAAGTTTAAATGAGTTTTAAAATACTGGTTCACACCCCCCCCCCCCGCCGGTCAGTATTTTTCCTAACAGGATGTGCCTTTTAGAGGTTGTCATTACACACACAAACAAAGACAAGTCAATGAAATGGCATTCTTCCAAGTGTCCTACTACTAGAGTACCCCAATATCCCTCTATGCATCATGGATCTACTTCTATATGATGCCGAAGAAGATCCAGTTCCCATTGCCTATGTCTTGGGGTAGGGGGATAGACATGCATTATCAATGTCCTTTCTACTTTTGGAGATTCATCAACATCGCATGTTAGGGGAGACTCTAGGAGTGTTGTGTCCAAGAGTGCCTCGAAAAAGGAGGTTAACATAGTCAACCATTAAATAAAGTTGGACATGATAAACCTTGAACATTTTGTATTTTCTATTAAAGCCTAATACAAGAAAAGTCAAATATCTTTGCAAATCTTCTCTTCATTTCTTTTTGCATTCTACTTACCATTTTCGATACTTGGGCATTGTTACCCACCAAAAGTGGGTGATCCCTACCTTTGCCATCCATACCTTTGCCACTTGCATCAATCATATGTTTCCTCACCATTTGCCAAGAGCACATGTTGCAAGGTGGGCTTCTGATCGAAAGGTACTTTATTCATTTTGCAATTAGATGTGTATGCTTGTTTGTATTTGGGAATTTTGACATGGATTATGGGGTAACTTGGAAGAAAAAAGGCCCTTGGTCGTGATTTTGTTCCCTCACCTTGAATGGGGGGTTAATTTTCAGTCCTAGTCCAGTGGAACCTCCCCTGATGGCCCAATGGGTATAGGGGGGGCATTACTTGGGAAGCCATGATTGAAATAGCATAACCCCGTCTTTCCCTATTCCCTACTTACCACTTTCCATCGTACATTACAAACCCCTATTCCACCTCCATTCTTCAGGTTCAAATGACCACTGGTTCATTGGGATTTGGCACCCACACATCCTCATACCTGGGTAGGGCCTGAAAATGTATCTTGGGGGGTTAATGCAGTTGAAATAAACAAAAAAAACATATGATGGCCATAAAAAAATCAAAATGCAAAAGATGGTCAGAACATTCAAATTAGCACATGGGCAAAATCCAAGCATGAGCTCAACCTCACTCATATGGCCATCACCCATTTCCTAGGCCAATGTTTCCCTATCTCATAGAAGACAAGGAACCCTTGCATGTCCAAACCCCTAATGGGCGATGAACTACCCCATCCTAAAAGGGGTATAACTATTATACATCATACAAAGCAAGCTCTCATTCCTTGAGCTATGAGCAGTAATACAAAGAAAAATCAAGAAAAATTAAAAGGCATTTAGAGGGGTGGAAAAACAAAGGCCGAGGTAACTCATGCATCCACAATTGCTCCCCATCACATCTATACACCTAGGATGAGGTACTTTATCATAGTTAGTCCTTTTTTACCATGGCACTTGGCCATGAAGTTTTTTCCCCTCCATTCCATCATTATTCACATGGCACCTATCAATTGAAGGGTGGACCAAGGACATGTCACTTCCCCTTGGGGGTTGGGAACACCTAATAAGATAGTCTATTAACCACTCCTACCTAGAGAGGTAACACCATTATGTGACTAAGGCCCTGATTTTGGAAGAGAAGCCTTATATGAAGTGTTAATTTGCCCATTTCTTTCAAGCTTGGTTAACTTATATGCAATAATGATTAAATGTACCTAATGGTGAAAGTTGCAACACTTGATATCGTGTGTGATTGGCAGGTGGTTTCATCATGGGTTGGGTAACTTAATTGGGGCCTAAGTCCACCAAAGGAGTATATTAACACCTACAAGTGATGTGTTGAGAGCCATGGGACTCTGGACAATTGTAGAGCATCACTTGTAGCCATGGGCACCTTCAACACCCACATCGTTCCCACACTTTGCCCTATTACCATTGACATTTATGGGATGATGCACTTGGACCAATATGCCCCTAGTCAGCTTAGCAGTACTACAGTGTCAAGCAGTTGATCCAAGGCCCAAGTGAGGTTTGTTTCATACATTGAGACATGGGAGGGCTAGCACCAACTTCATTGCCCTCAACGTTGGAGCAAAATCAGGCATATTAACCACAGGGAGACCCATGAGACCCATTTTGTGCCCCAAAGTAGTGTTGCACAAACCCCGCCCCCCTCCCCCCGATCAAAACCCTGAAACGCAACCCGTACAGATCCGTGGGTGATCCGCCCCCCAAAACGCATCCCGAAAATTCTGAAACGCGGATTGGGCTAGAAAAGCTGCTTCCTGCCCTGTGGGAACCATCCGGACCGATCCTCATTTCGGAATTGTCGGGACGCGTTTCAAGGGGCGGATCACCCAGCCAAAACACCACGGATCGAGGCCGCTTCCGTATGGATTGCGATCGCCCCACTAATGCGATTTGTTTTTTATTTTTTTTGTTAACTAGTGGTTGGGGGTGGGTCTAAGTTGGGTTAGGGAAGGGAATGAAGGGATTAAAAGGCTCTTTCACCTCTCATTTGCTCACTTGTATTTTTGGAGAGCTTGGAGAAGAGAGGAGAAGAGAGCTTGGAGAAGATAAAAGAAGAGATCTTGGAGAAGAGAAAAAGAAGAGAGCTTGGAGTGAAGAAGGAGGAGCTAGGAGAAGGAGGAGGAGCTTGGAGGAGTAAAGAAGGGCTTCCATCTACAAGAGCTAAAGAGGTAAGTGCAAACCCCAAACTCCCTCATTTTTTTCATTGTTTTTTGTATTTTTCTCCTCCCTCTCCTACTCTTTCCCATTCTTTCTTCTTTCTCATTTAATTGCAGGTTGTCCACCACCTATATTCATATTCCAAGATGGTGTTCTTTTGGTTTCTTTGTATCATTCCATTTTTGGTTTTCATGATGGCAAGGGGGAATAGGAATAGAAGGGATGAAGAAAAAGAGGATAGTGGTCCCCATATGAGTGACCCAATGTATGATGAAGGGGGTGAACCTGAAGGGAACACCTAAACACTAAAGGGGAAGCTGTATTGACACCCTTGTGGAACTATGTGACCAAACTTGAAGGGGGAAAAGGTGGTGGAAGCTACAAATTTGTGTCCTCATGGTTGTCATTGAGGAAAACCATTTAGTGGTTCATATACTCGTGTGAGGAGGCATCTTTGTGGGGTGATGGACAATGATGAGAAAAAGGGTGATGTGGGGATACAAATTTGCCCTAACATTTTAGCTGAACAAAGAAGAAAATACATCCAAATATAGGAGGTTGCACCAATGTTGCATGAAGCGGGGACGTTTTTTGGAAGCGGGGACGCAGAAACGTCATTTTCCAAAAATCTAGGAAGCGAAGTGTCTGCGGAAGCGTTTGCTATATATATATATATATATATATATATATATAGAGAGAGAGAGAGAGAGAGAGAGAGAGAGAGAGAGAGAGAGAGAGAGAGAGATATATATATATATATATATATATATATATATATATCTATATAGTTATATTTTTTGCATTTATACTCAAAGCAAACATCCCAAATACCAAATTAGTTGTAGAAGACATGAAAACATGCATATTTTTGCATAAATCAAGATAGATATGGCATCCATAATTCCATTGTAGTTACTAGTTTGTACATCAACCATCTATATTCCAGCGATTACAAACATACATCAAATTTTTAAGCATATTATAAAACATAAAACATAGAGAATTTTATGATTTATCTAGCAAGTGAGCAACTGTCAACATTTGTCATGTCCAAAATTCAAATAATAATGTTTACAAAATATGTCACTTGGTCACTGCCAAGACAAAAAAGGTTCAAAATTCAAATTCACAAGCCTACAAGTCTAATGAGTAATCTATGACAAAAGTAGTAAATTTTGAATATATCTACTAAGCGTCCAAAACTCCAGGAAGCGTCCAAAACAGGCGAAAGCATCCAGGAAGCGTCCAAAACAGGCGAATGGGTTCATTTTTAGACAAGCTTGAACCATAGGGAATTATGCTTGGATTCAGTTTCATGTTTACACAAGCTTGAAATGAACAAACTATGCTTGGCTTCAGTTTCATTTTTACACAAGCTCGAAACGAAGAAACTATGCTTGAATTCTGTTTCATTTTTACAAAAGCTCGAAATGACAAAACTATGCTTGAAAATGGGTTCATTTTTAGACAAGCTTGAACCATGGGAAACTATGATTGGATTCGGTTTCATTTTTACACAAGCTTGAAATGAAAAAACTATGCTTGAAAAAGGGTTTACATGCCCCCAGCATGATGAAAAGGAGAGTCTCTCGTAACCAGATGGAAATCACTACGGTGAAGCAGGATGGTTATCCAACACCTATTGAGCTTCATTCAGATAGACAAAGATGAATGGTGTGATAGACCAATCATATAACCTACAGGGAAACTTATCTTTACCATTAGGTGCATGGCCCCCAAGCTTCATTACATTCACCTAAGTAGACTACTCATGGCTATCAGGTGGATGGAATGAAGGTTCTTTTATGAGATGAAGTGAAAGACTTGACTGGGATTTTATGAGATCTAATCAAAGACTCAACTTGTAACTTTGCTCCAGGGGTCCTTGTTTTCATTTTTTAACGAGGTTGACACAAGACAACGAACCATCCTCGTAGACCCTTGGTTTCATTTTTTAATGGCGTTGACCCAAGATAACGAACTATCCTCTGATACCCTTCGGTCACAACTCATAAGTGGTCGTGAAGGTAAGATTTGGTTCCAATGCCCCCAGTACATAATGTACAACATCACTGAATTGATCGTCAGTCGATGTAGGTATGGAACAGGTTGCCACATAATTAACCCATGGCAGGGATGATACCATTGGCATAAGTGGACCATTTAGGGACGATGGTTGACTTGGAGCTATATTTGGACCAGGAAATGAAAGCTGGTCAACGGTGACAATCTTGCCTTCATGTGGGAAACACATCACTCGGAAGAGTGTTGAAACAATAGCTTCCATGTTATAAACATAGTCATGCCCAAGAAGTAAATTGTAATCTAAAGGTCCTGGGACTACCATCACATTCAGATAAACAGTCTTTCCTCCCAAAGTAATAGGTAACTTAGGAAGGATCCCTAACGGTCAACTGGTTCCTTTGTTAAAGCCTAACAGATTTTGTGTAACAGGAACAAGCGGTGGCGAACCAAGCGCTTTCCAAGCAGTTGAGGAAAGGATACTCACTGATGCACCTTCATCTATAATAGTGCCAGACATAATCATTTTACAAACTTGTACTATGATCTGGAAAGGCACATAAGAAGGAAGGCGGGATCCTGCCAGTCGATTCCAATCAAAGGAAGTGACTAGACTACTTGGAGGGGGTTCCAAAGAAACGGGAGAATTAACCTCTTGAGTTATGAGAACTGGAGGGTTTTCCTCCTGTCTTGATGGAACAGGCAGATTGCCTCCAAGGTCATTAGAATCTAAAGTAACAAAAAGAACTTGAACGGTATCATTTTCACTCTCTTCGGGAAAGGTACGATTAGCTGAAGGTGAAATCAGGTCAACTGCTACCTTGACCTGTTGATTTTGGTCGAGTATAGACTCATAGGATTCACTTTCAGAGAGAGTGGTTTCGACTGACGGTTGATTTAAGTCTGTCGGTTCATCAACTAGTGAAGGATTCAGGGAGGGTTTCCTGTAACCAGATGGAAGTCGCTGTGGTGAAGCAGGATGGTTATCCAACACTCTTTTGGCTTCATCCAAAAAGGGACAAAGGTGAAGGGAATGATTACCTTCACATAACCTACATGGAATCCTGACCTTTCCCTTCTATCCATGAACTTTACTATCACTAGTTGATGGTGTGTTACCAACATGATCCCCAGAGGTTGATGACATGGGATGGTGTGAATGGGAAGACCATTCTTTCAAGATCCAAGGAAAGTAAGGACAATTTCGATGAAAATGGTCTCCCGCACAAATTATGCATGGATATTTGGGTTTGGGAAGCTTAATGGACAAATTTTCATCAAATGTTGCATCCAGAGCAATGGTTGCTTTGTTGCCCCCTTGCTGAATTGGCTTCTTCTTCTTCTCCTGCCCTTTCTTCTTCTTCTTAGCCACCTGGTTACTAGTATCAATACTTTCACCAAGTGAAGAGGAAGAAGGGGAGGAAGAAATAAACGAGGAAGAAGGCAAAGGGTTAACTTCAGGATCAACTGGAGGTGTACTCGATTGTGGAGAAATCACGACATTTTGAACCAAAGAGGTTGAAAACAGCCATACTGGCAGGCCAATGGTAATTCCCGGAAGGGACAATGTAGCCATATAAGGAGCACCAATATTTTCGAAAGGAGGAAAAGGACTAGGATTCCCATCAAAAGGGATTCCTTGATCGGTGGACTTAGGATTTGTCTCCATATATATCAACTTAATATCAACTAAGAAAAAGGGATGTTATTCCGAATTCAATTAATTTTAATGACGCTTGGACACAACTTTGCATTTTCAGTTTTTAAGAGTCGAAAAAAGAGCTAAAGATGACTCTAGTCTCCTTCGATTTTTAATGAGCCTGAAAGGACAAGTGCTCAGATGGACCTTTTCTTTTAAAGAGTCAAAAAGGATCGAAAGTGACTACTCTGGAAAATATAGACAGAGGGATTACCAAACCAATCGAAAAACTGCAATATACTCCTTGGTGATAAATTAAAGAGAAATTACCAAGGACTTATGTACAGCAATCAATCTTTCTGAATGTTGTGTTCAGTCCATTGTGATCAATAAGGTGGCATAATTAGTTTCCTATGGATAAAGGATTTAAGCCTATTGTGGTCTCTCAATATATATGCGACGGTACGGGGAGCACAAGTCCATGCTAGCACTTGTCATATCAAGGAGGAGGAATCACCCAACCTTCAATGAAAACGATAGCCACTAGTTTTAACGACGCCGGAACACGTCTCTAGCCTAGACCTCTAGATATGTTGCGTTAAGTTCCAAAGCATTGTTAGATACATTGAAATTCATTTTAAAGTTGATCTTGCTTAGAGTTTTCCTTTTAATGGTTCACCGCGTGATGATGATATGAAATTCCTAAGGTACAATCTACAATGATAAACAATCTTTGTTTTTTTGAGCAATGAAAATCCTAGCTACTAGGGAAGAAAATAACAATGCTTTTAAGCAAAGAGCAAAGAGCACACACTAGTGCATTTCCCTAAATCATCTTTTCGCACACAAATCAAAAAATGCTAAATGCAAATGCATGTATTTGTTTTCGCTTTCCTTAATGTGAAAAATGCCAAAAAGGAAAACTAAATGCAGCAAAGATCTGAAATATTTCACTCAAAATGACATTTTCGACAATTTCTTCTTCAAAAGAGAAAGGAAGACTCAAACAAAACTTTTCAATTTTGAATAAAAATTCTTTCAAAACTTCAAATATAAACAAATAAAACCAAATACATGAAGAAAAGTTTAATCGATTATCAAGGGAAGGAAGAATTTACGACACTTCTCTTTTCGACACAAAACGACAATTACGACACTTTTTGTACCAAAGCGACAAATTGATTTAAACAACTTTTCGACAAAGGATTGTAAATGAGGAACAAATACACAAAAAACATTCACTAATCCTAATGTAATTGAGGTTGATCTAAGTGATGCAAGTAAGCTTCAGTAAAGAGGCACTGTTCATATGCAGCAAAACAACCAAACAAAACTGAAAACAAGGTCAAAAACCCTCAATTTCTAGATGGAAAAAGAGTTCAGTCAATCATCGCACCTAGGCTTCATAGAAACTGAGATGCATCGCACTTACTACACTTAGGAGGTGCTATGCATACTAAGTCATAGTGGAAGACAGTGCGATGGTCCAGGGAGCGCAACTGAAATGGGTTTTGGCTCAAATGTGGAGTTGTTTTCAATGAGTTAAGCTGGGTTTTGATGAAAAATGAGGAGAAAAGTATGTTGGAATGTCTTGAGAGGTTACTGAGCTACCAAAAGGGCATCTAGATGTGCTTGTAAGTCAAATGTTTAATTCATAAACTAAACCAGATATTGACTGAAGCAACATTCATCTACTATGCAATTGCAGAGCAAGAGCAGTTCGAAGGCTACCTGGCTGACTTCAGACTCTATCTATAGTTTATAAAACAAACAATAACAACAAAAAAACATCTGTTCATTCCCCAGTGGAGTCGCCAATTTTTTTTTGGGAAAACTAGTATTCCTAAAGAATGTTAGCCCTCTAGGTTTGGCAGCTACCCTAGAAACAACAGTTTAAAGCAATTCAATGATTTCTTCTATGTGTAGCAGATAAGAGAAAGATAATGGAACAAACCTGGAAGTTCCGCTTAATCCCTTGCTTGATCTCTCTCTTCTTTTATAGATCCTGCAACTCCTCCCCGTACTTAATACGCTTGGAGAGTACCTGCACAAGTACAGCAACAAAGAACCGTCAAAGCAACGTGATCTATTACAACATAAACATTATAGAATCAAATATATAATGAACAAATGATAGCATTCACAAATGATAACATTCACAATTGCACAATCATATGGAAGAAAACTTGAAGAACTTTATTAATAGAAGGGAGAATTACAACCCAGTTGTCTGATCCAGCATCATCCTCCCAACTTCAATCCTTATTCACCTCATGAAATAGCAAGATCACACCAACAATACAATGCTCTTTGCTCAATTACAAACTATCAGCACTTCCTTACAATTCACAACATTTCAACCTCTAGATCTCTTGGATGAGGGATCCATTTATAGATGTGTGCAAGGGTGTGAGTCATCCATGGGGTTTGATTAGTGTCATTCCACTTGTTACAATTGGTTCCATAAGAGAAGGGATAACAGATGGTTTTAGATCCCTTATTCATCCTTGGGCGAATTCAGAGAGGCAAGTGGCACAGGAGAAGTTTCTAGAAGATTCCATGAACATCCACTTAGAAAATTGTCTCGGACATTTGTCCATTCTCGCCCATCGCACCATATAGAAGGCCTAAACAGTATGCATCGCACCCTAGCAGTGTACCACTTAGTATGCATCACACTTTGCCAGTGGAGCAGTCAGTATGGTTCAATTTAGGCAATTTTTGGATGGTTTCTTAGATGGAACTTTTGGGGAATGATGTATTCAGATGACTATGTTCTTTTAGGGTATGAAACAACTCTTTTAGGGGTTGATGAGCCCTAATACATCGACATATAAGTTTGGGGTTGATGTGCCCAAATATGTCTATAACATGCGCATTGGCGCAAACTGGCAAAACCGGAGGCCAAATCAAGATACAGGGGTGGTTTTCGATATGTGATTAGTACTAAAGCGCTAATTGCATATCGCAAGGCGTCCCCCTCAATGAAGGAAAGCCCTGAAGTGATCGAACATGAAATCGCTATAAAATTCGAAAAATTAATGCATTCGGTTCCGTAGCGCGGGATTCCACAAACCAGCAGGATATCGAAAGGCCTCGAGGCGGTAAGCAGTTTTGACTGAGTCCCGCCCGATGCCACACATCGAGCAACACGCATCTGGTGGATGAGAGAGAAAACCACCCGCATCAGACGGGTAAACATCGTGCGACTTGTCCACCCGATATGAAGGACGACCGTAGGATCGGGGGGGCTTAGATCAACAGCGGAGATGTGTCCCGATGACTAACCAGATTTGATAGGTCAAAAAGCAAGATGACAGGGGATTTGATGCCCGACGTGGATGATGAGTTGGAAAACGATTCATGATTCGCGGGTGATCTTGAAGCAAATGGAATTAATGGCCATTCAAAAATGAATCAAGGAATCTGACACCCAGTTCGTTGGGAAATAGGTGGCCACCTCCCTATGAGGCGTTACCCAATGATGATGACGCAGAGTAGAGGAATTCGAACAGACTGGATTTAAAGCCATGAACTGACAAAAGTAGAGGGGAGGCACATACAGAGACACAAGAAGCTAATAGTAGAGAATAAAGAGTAGAAGCCGAGCTGACCTGAAGGCAACATCGAGCCAGACAGAGCCAGAGAGAGTCAGAGAGTCTGTGTACTCCATTGAAGGCTTGAGAGGTTCATACAAACTCCTTGACATAGGCCTGTCATACTACTGTGACCCTCAAAGGTCGAGTTCCAGTAAGGAGAGTCTATGCACTCTATTCCTACTTACCTCATTCTGTTTAAGTGAGTCTCGAATCGAGCTCACTGTTGTGAAAACTCTGCTTGAAAACATGATAGAGAGGCCACCACTGAAAGGCTAGACTAGGAGACGTAGCCCAGGAGCATTGGGTGAACTCCATATTAAACTTGTTTTGTTTACATGTTTGACTGTTATGTTTTCTCTTATTGCCTCAGTGTCTATGTATTCTAGCAATCTTATTGATCCATTGCATAAGTAACATAGGCACATCCATGCACATGAGTCTGTAATACCTTTAATTCTTTGTCTTGGATAAATTCCAGATCACCGACTTTAGAGATCTACCCATGGTCCGCAGACCCCTACAGCTAAGTGCACAGGGTGAGTCGAGTCTGTAACTATTGAAGCATTAATAGAGAGAAGTTTTACATCAATTTTGTGTATTTATTTCCTATTTTCTGTATCGAATATATTGGGTATAAATTGCATTTCTGTTGTCAATATGGTGTGCGAACATATATAACTGTGTGTATTAAGTAAATGTGAGTTAAAGTATCTAGTTACGCGAAGTTGACTAACATCTATAAGAGGATAATTAAGATACATGGTGTAACTTGGGGAAATAACACAAATCATTACCATAGCAGCGTGAAATCACCTCAGCCACCTGGTTAGGGATGCGCAAAGGATAATTATAATAGATCACGAAGGTATCGCAGGTCAGAACAGTGCACGAAGTAACCTGTGTGAAGGTAGGCACATTTGGACTAAATCGACCCCTCATACATCTCAAGGGTGCGGAAAGTTGGTTCCAGCATCCCCCCATACTGCTTCGAGTGAGACTTCAGTCTACGCACTACAGGATGATGCCGGAAGGGCCAATAGTGTAGGGATTTGTTTGGCTAATTTACTCCGAACCTGGGTCAGACCCCATCAAGCCAACAAATGGTTCTGTTGTCGAGACCAAAATCTGCATAGAGATGTCTGATGTCGTATCATTGGAATCCAACTAAGAAGGAAATTGAAGGTTGGTTGGACAGAAGAATTCACGAGTTCGTGGTGCAGGAGAACAAGAACTTGCGACTAACAAAAGAAGAGTGATTAGACTGCTACCTATACACAGAGATCCACGAAATCTTCTTCGCGTCTTTTCCTACTGAGTTATATGAGTGGGTCGTGAAGCTAGTAGATAGCCAAGGAAGGTGGAAACTCGATCACTGGCTCGATCGAATTATAGGAGGATTCATTACTGAGTTCGTGGTTGACACCTCAGTGAGCTACATCGAGGCAGAGAAACTCTTTCTCAAGGGACAACGAGGTAAGTACTTAAAGTTCCTGAATACTTGGATTAAAATGTTATTGTGTGAAAAGAGGGTTATGCAATTACCTTGATGTTCAGGGCTACGTGAAGTGGAAAAACTTACAGGAACGAAGGAAATAAGGGACCAGAAACTATCCCTTGATTTCACCTCTACGAGGGGACAACGAAGAACTCACGAAGGTCTCGCTGCGAAGTGCGATCCATCTAATAAGGCAAAGAATTCCGCGAACACCACCCCCACCCATACTGCCACCAGCTTCACCGCCTTCACCTCCATCTTCACCCATACCACCTCCACCACCACCGCGAGTCAATATGGCAAGCACAATAAAGTTGCCTATGTTCAAGGGATTGGGAAATGAGGATCCAGACCAATTTTGGTTCGTGGTAAGAGCCGTATGGGAAGTGTAAGGAGTTACAAATGACAATATAAAGAAAGTGACACTGGTTAGCACCCTGCAGGACCATACACTAACCTGGTATATTAAGCACTCCAATGATAATCCAAATGCAGGAATCGCAGATATCCAAGCAGCACTAAACAGAGAATTTAGCAGGCCGAAGTCTGAAGCACAGTCGATCATTGGATTCAAAGAAATCACAATGCTACCAGGCGAGACTCCTTGGGATTTGGATCAGAGGTTGAAGTGTACGATTCACGAAGCTAATATGAATCTGACGGATGGACAACATTGTGAATGGTTTGTAGCATCGCTAATGCCACATTTAAGGAGTGCGCTATCGCAGCAGAATTTAACGACTCAGGCAGAGGCCTTAGAGATCGTAATGAGGCTGCATGAGACCCTGATGTAGGATCCTAACTTAGGAGTTCAGTAGATCCATGCACATATGAAGAATTCATGTCTGGAGATGTAAAGTCTGAAATAGGACAAAACAACTCAACTAGAAGTGCGCGAAGAGGTGTGGTGCGTAAAATGCAAGGGTCAGGGTCATGATAAGGACTAATGAGCCCTAGAAATGGGTAATTATATGGGCTTATTCTGCCTCTTATTTCGACTTAATCCACCATTTTCATTAGTTTAATGCATTTTTTTGAATTTATTTATGCTAATAGAGTGAATTGGGTTAGTCACTTTGCCATGTAGCCTAATGTGTGTTGTATGCACATTTTTTGGCCAATTTTGGACAAAGTCAAGGAATTTAGGATCAAATGGTAGCCAAACTCAAGGAAGACAGGGAAGAGGACTTGTAGGGGGGGTGTCTCCTACATTTATGACCCCTTTCCTTGAATCCTCCATCAACAACTCGGAGCACAAAGGTCCACATTGATGATTCCAAGGGACAGTCGAGCAAGTAAAGTAGGAATGTTGTTTATCTCCAGTTCTAGGAAGCTGAGTTCCTTGATTTTAGGAGGACTGTTGGAGGACTCCACTTGTATAAATAAGGAGGCTTAGAGCCTCAGTAGGTTAGCCAATTATTAGTTGATTTTTTCACTTTTGTGCAGCATTGTGCTCAGCTTATTTTCGAGTTCCTTTTGAGAACAGTTTATGTAATGTAACTGCTATTTTTGATAATGAAGATGAAATAGTTTTTGAGCCAGCACTGATCTCTTTTAGAGGGCTGAAGCTCTTGGGTTAGGGCCCAACCCAAGCTGCCCAGCACCTCCTACTGTGTACTTATATGTTTTTTCTTCAGTTCATCAGTTAATTTATATTGCATAGATTCATTGTACTTTGTTAGATTAGGTTGCTTTTGATGGTTAGTATAGTTGTTGTTGTTTCAGTTGATCAAGTAGGTTACTGCAGTGACAAGATAAGATTCAAAAAGGCCAACAGTAGGCCCTGATCTCCTTTCTCCCTTCCTGGGACTATGATTTGAGGTCAAGGCACTACTGCTGCCACCAAAAACACAATTTTTGCTCTTCCAATGCAACTGTTAGTGTGATAACTTGATTTGGAAAGGTTGATAGATTAATTCAGATTCGGTTTCTTAGATCATTTTATTTTCTTTTACCATAGTTCTCTCCACATGATTTTCTGTTCATAGGTTACTGTTCCGCATTTTCTGTTTGTAGATCAGAAAGTAGGTCAAGCTAGAAAAAGTTTTGTTTTCGTGATATAGTTAGTTTTTTCTTTGATCAGTTTTTGTGCAGATCTCTTGCAGGACATCTCATCTCACCATACATCCATAGAATAGCCAGCACAAGCTCAGTTCTCATATATTTCCTAGCTCATTCACAGCATTTCGCCAATCTGCCCTAATTTCTGTGTTTTCTCCATAAAGTTGTTTTCTTGCCATTTGAACAAATCCAACCATCACGTTCATCTTTGATCTTCTTTAACAAGTTCTAGACACCTCAACACCTTCTTCCAACCTTCAGTTCCCCTTTCCCATCATTTTTCCACCTTCCAAACTCCAAAAATACCTCTCGGCATCCTCCTATAGAACCTCCTGTAGATCCCTTGCAGCCTCCTATAGAATTTCTTGTGAGTGATTTTTTGAAGTTCGATCATAATGGAAGTCTTCAAAAGGGTACTAGGGGCTTCTTAGGACCTCTCCACACCTTCCTCCACCTCTACAACAACCAACTCCATCTTCCTTTGCCACCAAACCTCTACACAGTCATAGCCAGATAAATCACAAGCATAATAATTTCACATAAAAACACTCAAAAATACAAAAAGATGTTTTCTTCTCATTTCTTTTCAGAAGTAGCTTGAATAAATGCAATTTACCTTTTCAGTAGTCAATGGCACTCATTTCATCAGTTTCCATCTCTTTTCTTGCAAAAGTAGGGTTAGTAGGTAAATTAGGGTTTGCTAGGGTTTGCGTTACATTTCAGTTTTCCTTCTCTTTCTGCAAGTAGAATAGCCTCTTTAGAGTTAGTTTTCTTTCATCACAGTTAAAAGCTTCTTCTGAGAATTCATAGAAGTTGGCTTAAGCTCCTAGCGAACTTGCGCCAGTTGATCAAGTGACAGCCTGCAGTAAGAGCTAGTACTTGTGCATATAGCACCGTCGCTTCCAAGTTTGTTACGAACTACCGGGTTGATAAAAGTAAAGTAGGGAGCCCCAGGAGTTGCAGCATTATTGCTGCAATACTGGTGCTCACCATATTTTTGGCACCGTTTCTGAGGAAGCATCAGAGTATTTTGTGACTACTGCTTTTCTTCTATTTTCTACTGCAACATTCTGCTAAGTAGTTTATTTCAGCAAAAGTAGAGTAGTTGTTTCATTTCAATTCTGCAATTTCCATTTCAGCAAGCGTAAATTAGTAATTTCCTTCTTTCATTTCAATTCTGCAATTTCCATTTCAGCAAAAGTAGATTAGTCATTTCCTGCTTTCATTTCAATTCTGTGATTTCCATTTCAGCAAAAGTAGATTAGTCATTTCCTTCTTTCATTTCAATTCCGCAATTTCCATTTCAGCAAAAGTAGATTAGTCATTTCCTTCTTTCATTTCAATTCTGCAATTTCCATTCCAGCAAAGTAGGTTAGTCATTTCCTTGCTTTCATTTCAATTCTATAATTTTATTTCAGCAAGTTCATTTTAGTTAATTTGCAATTTGTTGTAATATGAGTGATAGGAAGAGGATGGCAGCCCAAAAAGGGAAGCAAATGGCCGAGGAAGGATATCAGGAGCAGCAATATGTAAGCATTGACATCGAGAGCTCCGAAGAATCGAAGTACATGCAAGAGGGTGGTAAGGGGAAACAGGGGGACTGGGGCCAGAGCAGCAGAGATCCGGGTTTGGTTCGGCAAGGAAGAGTGCAGTTCATTAAGGAGCAGGAAGCAAACAGGCCGACCAGAAACAATTTAAACGAAGCCGAAGAGACCCGTCCGCCACCTAGGAAAAGGAGAAGAAACAGGTCGACCAGCTCTGCCATGTATGCGGCGGAAAAAGCTTACAAGGAGGAGACCAATGAGGAAATCAGGCAAGTTTTGGAAGGAATGGAGGCGAGGGCCCTGGATGAACCTTCTGACCCAGAAATGAATGAGTGGGCTTCTCAATTGCCTGACCCTGGGCATACGCGTGGAAGGCTTACGCTGTATCGTAGAGCCCTGCACACTTATTGGGTGCTCAAGCACCTCCTTGCAAACGCTCTTGAGCAGGTGGCGTCGGAAATGCTTGGAATTGCGCAAGCTTCTGCAATTGCTCAGCAGGAGGCCTCCAGTCTGGCAGAACAGGTGCGTCAGCAGACTGAACTTATCAAGGAGATTAGAGCTATGCTGAAGGACCTGCAGCAAGACAAAGCCAGTAGAGCAAGCGAGCGTGGTTTTGCAAAGGAGTAAGATGCTGGTTCCTGCTCTCTTTCCTAGTTTTAAAATCTGTTAATTTAGCTGAGAGACTTCTGTATTTTTGGAAAATTTCCTTGGTCATGAAGTGATAGGTTTAGAATTTTAGGAAGGCACAGTAGTCTTTGCTCTGCGTCTTTGCTAGGTTCTTAGCACTTTGAAAGCTTAGTTCTCCTTTTGGGTTATTTGGAGGAAAGAGATGTGATTTTTTGAGTTTTAGGAACAGGAACCAAACATAAACTTTCTTGACTCTTGGATGATAAGGAGCCAACAGATCTGGTTTCCCTTAGGGGCAGATTGAGGCTCCTTTTTTTGTACTTTATGTTGATATGTTTATATGAATAGAACTACCGCAGCTTACAAAAAAAAAAAAAAATTGCAATTTGTTGTTCAACCCATTTCATTTTTTGTAGGTACAAGCAAAAAAAAAAAAAAAAAACAAACAAACAAAAATCACCCAAAAAGATATTTCCTTTCATGCCTCGTAGGAACAAAGACAATTCAGGAAAATTCCTACCCAACACCCCCACCACATCACTAAGTCACCCTTCTCTCTTCTTCGGTGGCAGTGATCCTGAAGAACCTATAGGTGAACCTCCAGAGATATATGAAGATCCTATAACAGAAGAAAAGCAAGAAACCATGGCTGAAAACAGAAACGTTAGAGGAAATGGGGCATAGTAGAGGGTACCTTTCCTATCTGAGAGACCAATGGGGACACTAAAATGAAAAACATAAGTCCTTCAGCCTTACCTCACTTCCATGGATTGAATACTGAAGATCTTGATACCTTCTTGTTTGAGTTTGTTGTTCTCTGTCGAACCTATGACTATGTAGAAGATGAGCAGAAGTTGAAGTTGTTTCCTTCTATCCTCAAGGATGCAGCATTGCACTAGTTCATGGGGTTACTTGGAAACAACATCACAACTTGGGCTCAGATGCAGCAAGCCTTTAACAACAAATACCGGGACTACTGTAGGTCAAAGGATACCAAGGAAGAAATCTTCCGAATGACCATGGGAAGTGATGAATCCTTGGAAGACTATGAAGAGAGGTTTCAGTACAGTTATAAAAGGGCCAGGTGCACACTTGACCCCGAATCTCTAAAGTTGGTCCTGCTCAGAGGAGTCTCTGAAGATCTTCTAGACACCCTCCATTTGCTGGCTGGGGGAGACATCTATCAACTACCTTATGATGACATAAAGACTGTGTTTAGAAACCATTCTAGGGTAGCCAGAAAGAGAGGTAGGGGAAGTCAACCTTTAGCGAGTACACCCTTATCCAGTTCACCTCTTAGAAGTGAATTTGAGAATCGGTTGGAAGATTTCAAGAGCGAGATGAGGCAGACTCTTGCCATGCAAATGGATACCTTGCATATCAAAAGAAAACAAGAGGAATCTGAGAGGGCTTTGGCCATTTTTTGTCCTAGGTGCACCAGAAAACATCCTAGGAACGAATGTCCATTAAACTCTATAGAAGTGTGTTCAATCTGTAAACAAGACCATCCTACGAATGAGTGCCCTTCCTTTCTCGGACTTAAAGCTGCATACCAAGGGGCCGAAGGAGTCACTGAACCACTCTATTTCATGAACCAAAGGAGGCCACATGGGCCCAAACCTTACCAGCAGGGAATGCAAGGGACATCCCAAACTTATTACAACCCCAATCAAGCCACTTCCATGCCTTCTTAGGGTCCCCCTGCTCATCCTTCTTGGTCCACATCCCCTCCTTGGTCATATCCGTCTCAATACCATGTTCAACCAGTTGTTCTTTTGTTTCACTCTTATACTCAACCACAGCCTCAGTGGAATGCACCTCATCAGGGGTGGAGGCCCCAGTACAACTCTCTTCTCGCTCTTTTGCCTCCACCACCTACTCAACCATAACCATTGCCTCCTGCTCCACCAAGGCAACCCCAAATGCTTGCTCAACCGAACCTGAACCCGAATAACAAACAGGCCCAGTAGGTATATAGTGGGGAAACATCATGCCCAACCTATGTTGTGGAGATTCCGGAGATTAAACTACAATCTGGGAAGGTTCTCCCAATGATCCGGATTTAAACAAGAACGCAACAAATTACAGAGATAACCATATACACAAAGATGCAGCGGAAATAATACTTCATTTCATTAATGGAAAATACTGAAATATGCTTACAAACAGAAATGGCAATGAACTAGCTAGGGCGATGGTAGCTTATCTCTGAGAAGAGATGTGATGGCTACATGCCTCTGAACTGTGTTACAATGAGGCTCGAAGGCCTATTTATTGTTGAGAAACAATGGAAAAACCCTTAACATTCCAAAACCTAACCCTAGGAGATGAAACGCCAAACTGTGGGCCCCGTTTGGGGGTAAGTTGGTACATCAACTTCTCGGGGTCGTAACTTTGGCATATGATCTCCGTTTGACGCGTACAATAGCTCATTAGAAAGATCTATCCGAGCACTATCATTGTTGGAACGGGCAACACCAGTCCATTCCATGGACTCGTGTTGCCCCCGGATTCCCCAAAAAACGTCGTTTAGGGCCTCAAAACGGCTCCGGAAGTTCAGGACCCGAAAAACTGCTAAAAATAGTAAGTTGTGCTACAATTAAGGAAACTGAAAATGCTGAGAAAGACAATGGTGGGGGTCCAGGTGGACTTGGCAGGTGGCCACTAATATCCACCTGGATCATTCCTCCCCCCTTAGGAAGCAATGGTCCCCATTGCGTTGAGCTCCTCCATGAGATGAGGAAACTTCTGCTGAACTTGTTCCCTGGTGAGCCACTTGCCCTGCTGAAGGAGTTGGCCCGCTTTGACAACTCGATACAGTTGGATATTCTGTTGGCGAGTGTTCTTGATCTGTGTGTCCATGATCCGATCAGTTGCAGCTTGTTCCATGCAATCTGGATTTAATTCTGTGGGTTTGAGCTGTTCTGCAATGTCGGATGTGTCTAGCAATGGTGGAAAGTATGGCCGAAGGCGGTCCACATTAAATACTAGGTGCAGGCCAAGGAATGGGGGAATGCTGAGCTCAAATGCATTGTCTCCCATAGCCTTAGTAATGGTGTAAGGACCATATCGGAGTGGTCTCAATTTCCGATAGGCTCCATTAAGGCGTTCCTTTTGCAAATGCAACCAGACTTTGTCGCCCACGTGAAACTTGTGTGGCACCCGATGTTGATCATGTCGCTGCTTGTACTTGGCATTTGATTTCTCAAGAATGTCATGGACCTGCTGGCGAATATGTTGGATGCGCTCAATGAAGCTGGTGGCCTTATCTGTTTCGGACTGGACATGCGCTGAATTCATGTGAGTAGCTGCAAGTGGCATGGCCACATCAATGGGGCATAGTGGCTGGAATCCCAAACCCACCTGAAAAGGGCTATGGCTAGTGGAGCTATGAAGAGCTCGGTTGTAGCTGTGCTAAACCTAGGGGAGGCTCTCGTCCCATGTGCGTGGATGCTTTGAGTTATACATGTGCAGAATGTGCACAATCATCCTATTGACAACCTCTGTCTGGCCATCAGTTTGAGGATGGAAGGCTGTGGACTTCGTGAGTTTGGTGTCCAGCATTGACCAGAGACTGGACCAAAAGGTGCTGAGAAACCGACTGTCCCGATCTGAGATGATAGACTGTGGGATCCCAAAGTGCACCCACACTCATTCAAAGAAGAGTTTAGCAGTGGCTTCTGCTATGATATTCTTCTTGCAGGCCATCATAATGGCCATCTTTGAGAACCTGTCGACGACCACAAAAACACAGTCATTTCCATGCTTAGTGGAAGGAAGGCCTGACATGTAATCCATGGAGATGGATTCCCAAGGTCGACTAGGGGTAGGCAACGGGGTATAGAGGCCTTGCTTCTTAATGGTCGGTTTGGCAATGGCACAGGCAGTACATGATCGGATGTACTTCCCAACATCCTGTCGAAGATTCGGCCAATAGAAATAGTTTTGCAGTACTGCCACTGTTTTCTCGACCCCGAAATGCCCAGCAGCTCGACTGTAGTGTGCTTCCCAAATCATCTTGGCACGCTCGCTTGAAGGAACACAAAGGTGACCGAGGTGGCATAATAGGGCATCCTGGAGGTGAAAATCTGCAACCTGCCGACCCTCCAAGAGTGTCTGGTATGTGTGGCCGAATTCTGGGTCGCTTTTGTAGAGAAGTGGCCAATCAGAAGTCTCGTGCCCGCAAGAGTTGAGCACGGTGGTTAGCGCCATGATCGGTGGTCGACTGAGGCAATCTGCAACATTATTGGGGCTGCCATTTTTATACTTGATATTCAAGTGAAACTGTTGCAGGTATGTAGACCACTTCTGATGGCGATCATTCTGCAATTTCCCTTGGGTCTGTATGAACTGCAGAGGTCGGTGGTCTGTGTGGATGACCGTTTCCTTCCCCAAAATGTAATGCTTCCATTGTCGGCAGGCCTGTACAATGGAATACATCTCTTTATCATAAGTGGGGTACTTCCGGACTGTGTCTGAAAGTGTTTCACTGTGATATGCCACTGGATGTCCATGTTGAGTAAGGACTGCCCCAATAGCATAGTCAGAGGCATCTGTCTCGACCTCAAATGGTTGTTGTAAATCTGGTAACGCGAGCACTGGTGCCGTGCAGAGGCGATCCTTCAACTCCCTGAATGCCTTCTGTTGAGATTCAGACCAAAAGAATTTTGCTTTCGCCCCACCCTTGGTGACTTGACTCAAGGGCCAAGAAATATGAGAAAATCCCAACACAAACCTGCGGTAGAAGTTGGCAAGACCTAGAAAGCTGCGGAGCTCTGTTAGAGTGGTTGGAGAGGGCCAATCCCGAATGACTTGGACCTTGGCTGGATCGACATGCACCCCCTGTTCATCAATGATGTATCCCAGATACTGAACCTCGGTCATGCCAAAAGTGCATTTCTCCAAATTGGCACATAGCTTGTGTTGCCGCAGTGTTTGGAGAACCTGTCGGATGTGGTGGAGGTGCTCTTCCCAACTCTGGCTGAAGATCAGAATGTCATCCAAGTATACTACTACAAAGGAGTTGGTGAATGGCCGCAAGATGTCATCCATTAGCCTCATAAAGGTTGCAGGAGCATTCGTCAATCCGAAAGGCATGACCAACCATTCGAAGAGGCCCTCCTTGGATTTGAAGGCAGTCTTCCACACATCTGAGGGTTCAATTGGTACCTGGTGATATCCTGACTTCAGATCGATCTTGCTGAAATATTTCGCCCCCTTTAGTTGGTCTAGGAGGTCATCAATCCGCGGGATCGGGTACCTATTACGGACAGTGATCTTGTTCAGTGCCCGATAGTCAATACAGAGTCTCCACGTCCCATCCTTCTTCTGTACCAACACTATCGGGCTCCCACAGGGCGAAGAACTCGGACGGATGTGACCTTTCTGCAGGAGCTCCTGAATCTGCCTCTTGATTTCATTGTTCTCCAGAACGGAGCGCCGATAAATTGGTCCATTGGGTAGCGGCGCACCTGGGGTCAGATCGATGGAGTGCTTGACTTGACAGTGCAGAGGAACCCCTGCCGGGGAGGTGAAGATGTCTTCGTACTCCTCCACAATCTTGTCCATCTGTAGCTGCCGTGCAGAGGGACCCCGTTTGGAGGCCGCGGCCACTGTCTTCTTCTTCCCTTGAGGGCGTATCATCAGGAAAACAAATTTCCTGGTTTTGGAAATGATCTTACTGCATTGTTTTGCAGTAATCAAAGAGATGGCGGGAGGTGGTGCTACCTCTGGTATCCTGAACAACTTATTTCCCAATGTAATAATAACAGCACGGGGCCTTGATTCATACACAGCATGTCGCTTCCACAAGTATGGTTGTCCTAGTAATACATCACAAACTTCAAGGGGAGCAATGTCACACAATACCTCATCCGTGAAGGGCTTGATGTTGTATGGAAGGCAACACTGCTGGCTCACGCGAAGATCTCGCCCTTGGTGAAGCCACCCAATGGTGTATGGTTGTGGATGTGCTGTGGTCGGTAAGCCCAACCACTTCACGACCTCTACCGAAATGAGGTTCTTTTGACTCCCGCTATCAACAATGAACTGTATCGGGGAGCCCTTTACCCACATCTGGGAGTGGAAGAGACGCTCCTCCTCCTCTGGATCTTCGGGTTCATTTTTCTGGATCTTTGCGGTAGCGACAGTGGCGCTAGGATCCGCATCAATGATCTGCTTCCCTTTTTCATACCCCTTATCGGGTTCTGACTCAGAGTCGGAACATGCATCTGATTCTGAAACCTTTAGCTCAGCCACCAGTGACTGCTTGGCCCGACATTCACTTGTGTTGTGAGTGGAGCTCTTATGGAACTCGCACCATTTTCCAGTGTCCTTTCTCGGCTTCGCGGCGTTGCTCTTTGCTTGCAGCTTCGGCTGGTTGTCTTGGGCTGTCCCGCCTTGGCTTTGTCCTTTGTTCTGTGGTTTAGGGGCACCTTTCCCCTGCTTTGGATTCGCAGATCCAAAGTCTCGCTTCTTTTGTTTAAACTTTTGCTCGACCTTGACGGCATACCGGTATGCTGCGCCGAGCGAGGGGATGTTTAGGAACTGTATTTCTTCCTGGATGTACTTGTGCAGGCAGCCATGATATTTGAGTATCAAATGTTGCTCCGAATCCTTGATACCCAACTTTGTGCGAAGGGTATGGAAAAGATTGGTGAACTCTGGCACGTCTTGGTCCCTTCCCTGCCGCAGCGTGGTCCACTTTATGTATTCATCCTCATAGCTTCCGACAGGGTAGTACTGCTCCTTGATGGCATCCCGGAACGAATCCCAGGTGGGTGCGGCTGAAAATAGTGAGCCAGTACTTTCATCCTTCTGCTCACAGTAGGTTTCCCACCAGTCCTTGACGTGGGGGGCTGCTTTGAGAAGAGCAAAAACAATCTTTTCCCGACTCGAAAATTCATGAACAGAAAAATAACCCTCTAGCAGATTTAACCATTTATCTACGGCATCGGCGTCTATCTAACCCTCGAATATGGGGATTTCAAAATTAACTTGTACCTTAAAGGGTGTGGCGTTTCCAGAGGAGCTGCTGGAAGCCGATGCGTCGCTTCTGGGTAGCCGCTGAAGGATCTGCGCAAAGCTGTCCATCATCGCGTTCCGTTGTTGCTCGAGCGCTTCTTCGAGCAAGATTTTGATGGGATCTCCTGCCCCCTCGTCTTTCTTCTCATCCGCCATGGGAGGCCATCGAGATTTGCGAGGCTGGTATTGCAAAGGTTCAACCAGTTCAAGCCCTAACTCCCTATATCCCGACCTTGTTGGGGACATGCAAAGAAAAACAGAGAAAAAGCAGACCGCTCTGATACCACTGATCTGGATTTAAACAGGAACGCAACAAATTACAGAGATAACCATATACACAAAGATGCAGCGGAAATAATACTTCATTTCATTAATGGAAAATACTGAAATATGCTTACAAACAGAAATGGCAATGAACTAGCTAGGGCGATGGTAGCTTATCTCTGAGAAGAGATGTGATGGCTACATGCCTCTGAACTGTGTTACAATGAGGCTCGAAGGCCTATTTATTGTTGAGAAACAATGGAAAAACCCTTAACATTCCAAAACCTAACCCTAGGAGATGAAACGCCAAACTGTGGGCCCCGTTTGGGGGTAAGTTGGTACATCAACTTCCCGGGGTTGTAACTTTGGCATATGATCTCCGTTTGACGCATACAATAGCTCATTAGAAAGATCTATCCGAGCACTATCATTGTTGGAACGGGCAACACAGTCCATTCCATGGACTCGTGTTTCCCCCGGATTCCCCAAAAAACGTCGTTTAGGGCCTCAAAACGGCTCCGGAAGTTCAGGACCCGAAAAACTGCTAAAAATAGTAAGTTGTGCTACAATTAAGGAAACTGAAAATGCTGAGAAAGACAATGGTGGGGGTCCAGGTGGACTTGGCAGGTGGCCACCAATATCCACCTGGATCACCCAAATAACCAACCTCCCCCTAAGTAGGATGAGGAAGAAAAACAGGAAAGTGAACCAAAAGTCATTCCACCCTTTCCTGAGAGATTAATCGACACAACACAACCTACCCCAGAAGAGACTGAACTTCTGGGAGAATTGAAATAGTTATGTGTAAAGATACCACTTCTCCAAGCCATAAAGGATGTGCCTATATACAACAAAATGATCAAGGAGAAGTGCTTCAGGCACCCAGGCAGGCGCAAGAGAGATGCCCCAACTATCAATGTCATAGGATAGTTGTCTGACCTGATGTTGGGGCAGATAATCTGTCTGAAATATCTAGACCCTGGAAGTCTTGTAGTCGATGTCCACATCAATGGCACCGTAATCCCCCATACCCTAATTGATCTAGGGGCTGCCATTAATGTGATGACCAAGGACACTATGCTCAAGCTCAACCTTCAGGGCTCCCTAAGAAAGACCACAATAGTACTGCAGTTAGCAGACTGCTCCACCGTGACCCCTGAGGGGATTGTGGAAGATGTAATGGTCTCCATCGATTCTTGGGAATACCCTGTTGATTTCCTGGTTCTCCAGCCAAAGGCAAAGCTCACTGGGTATCCTCTCATCCTGGGAAGACCTTGGTTGGCTACTACAGATGCCTACATTAGTTGTCGAGCTGGGAACATGGCAATCAAGAATGGGCATATGTCCAAGCAGCTAGTCCTATATCCTCCTGCCCAACCTTTGTTAGAACATGATTTACCTCTCTAGTTGGAGGAGCAAGATGAGGATGAAGTCTATTCCGCACCACTGTGTGCAGTAGAAGCTACCATGGGGGGCCCACAAACTGAGGATGATCTTATTGAAAACTTGATTCAGAATCCACCCCCCAGTGTGTTGCCATTAGAAGAGCTGGTGGAAGAAACCCAAGCCAATCCTTTGGTTGATCTCTGTGTCGCTGATCCAACCTCTCTCCGAGTTAAGAATGTGGATTTCGGCCCAAAAAGAACCTTGAAGACCAACTCATCCCTATCCACCTCTCAGGAGAAAGAACTGTGTAGCTTATTGAAAAACCACTTGGATGCTTTTCTTGGAGCTATAAGAAGATGAAGGGAGTCCACCCTTCAGTCTGTACTCATCACATTTACATTAAATAAGATTGTAAACTAGTCAGGCAGCCTCAAAGGAGGATGAATCCAGCCCTTAATGACATTGTCAAAGAAGAACTACAAAAGTTGATGGATGCAGGATTCATCTACCCTATCTCTGACAGTGAATGGGTCTCTCCTTTGGTGCTAGTGCCAAAGAAAAATGGGAAGTGGAGAATTTGTATTGATTATCGGGAACTAAACAAGGCCACTAAGAAGGACCATTTTCCTCTGCCTTTCATAGATCAAGTGTTAGATGGCTTGGCAGGGAAGAAGTTCTTCTCCTTCCTAGATGGGTTTAGCAGGTTCAACCAAATCCAAATCAGCCTGGAAGACCAAGATAAGACCACTTTCACTTGTCCTTGGGGTACCTTTGCATACTGGGTCCTTCCCTTCGGATTGTGCAATGCTCCCTCCACTTTCCAGAGAGCTGTATTGAGTATATTTGCTGAACTAGTTCATGATTCAGTGGAAATATACATGGATGACTTTACCCCTTATGGTTCTAACTTCCAGGAAGCTTTGACTAACCTGGGAAAAGTTTTAGACAAGTGCATTGAAATGAACCTGTCCCTCAGTCGTAAAAAATGCAAATTCCTTATGACTGAAGGGACCATGCTAGGTCATACAATTTCTCAGCAAGGATTACAGGTGAATCCCGCCAAAATTGCCATCATCCAAAGGGTCCCACCTACTCAAAAGGTAAGAGATGTTCAGAGTTTCCTAGGCTTAGCAGAGTATTATAGGAGATTTATTAAGGATTTCAGTAAGCTAGCCTCTCCATTGTTTGGTCTTTTGGGAAAAGATGTTGAGTTCATATGGACTGACAACTGTCAAGAGGCTCTGGATACCTTGAAAAGTAAACTGGTGACTGCCCCAATTTTGAGAGGTCCAAACTAGGCCCTACCTTTCCACATTCATACAAATGCCTCGAACAAAGCAATAGGAGCAGCCTTAGGGAAAATTGATGAGAAGCTGCCTTATGCCATATATTTTGTAAGTAAAAACTTGTCCAAGGCATAATTAAACTACACTGTAACCGAAAAAGAGCTCCTAGTTGTAGTCCATTCCCTAAATAAGTTCAGACACTACATCACCAGCTATCAAACATTCATACACACTGATCATGCTGCAATTAGGTATTTAATGAACAAACCAGATGTAAATGCTTGTATTATTAGATGGTTACTTTTATTGCAGCAATTTGATTTAACCATTGTTGATAAGCCGAGTAAGGAAAATGTTGTTGTTGATTTTCTGTCTAGACTAGATCTGCCTATAGGTGAAGAAGGAATGGTGGATGATCAAATGCTATATGAACACCTATTTGCTATCTCAGTATTCTCTCCATGGTTTGTTGATATAGCAAATTACTTGGTTTTAGCACAATTTCCGCCACACCTGTCCTCAAAAGAGAAAAGCAAGATTGTGAGGAAAAGTGCCCCATTCACCTGGATTGGGGGCAATCTCTTCAAACTTGGCCCAGATCAAATTTTGAGGAGATGTGTCAGGGCGGAGGAAGTTTTTGACATTCTCCGAACCTGTCATGATGGGCCCTGTGGGGGCCATTTTGCAGCAAAGAGGACTGCCTTCAAAATTCTGCAAGCAGGTTACTATTGGCCCACTCTTCATCAAGATGTCAAGAGATATATCAGCCAATGTGACCAATGTCAAAGGATGGGGAAACCTACTCCAAGGGATGAGATGCCCCTGCAACCTCAAGTGACTTTCGAGCCATTTGAGAAGTGGGGCATGGACTTTGTGGGTCCTGTCAACCCTCCTTCAAAACAGAAATATTACATCATTGTGTGCACTAATTATCTGACAAAATGGGTAGAAACAAAGGCGATCAAGGCAAAAACAGAAGAAAAAGTAGCTGAGATTTTGAGAGAGAATATCTTCTACAAGTTTGGCTATCCAAGAGAATTAGTCACAAATCAAGGGAGTCAGTTTACCTCCAATCTGATTGAAGACGTGCTCACACACCACAAAATTAAGCACAGAACCTCCACGCCTTATCATCCTCAAGAAAATGGACAAGTGGAAGTCACTAACAGAGCTTTGGAAGGGATTTTGACCAAGGTAGTGAGCAGCGGCAAGAAAGATTGGGAAAATCGATTAGTTGAGGCCACTTGGGCCTATAGCACCACCCGAAAAACTACCACAGGGTTCATACCCTATGAGCTAGTCTATGGGAAGAAGGCTTTGCTGTCAATAGAATTTGAATATAACACACTAAGGATGGCAGCCCAGCTGGACCTAGATCTCTGCCATGCACAAAAGGAAAGGTTACTCCAGCTAAATGGATTGGATGAACAGAGATTGCAGGCCTTTCTCCACTCAGAGGTAGTCCAGCTTCAAAGGAAAATATGGCATGATAGACACCTCAAAGAGAAACAATTCCAGGAAGGAGATTGGGTGCTATTGTATGATTCAAGATATAAAGATTTCCAGGGAAAATTGAGGATAAGATGGCTAGGACCATACACAGTAGAAAAGTGTAATGACAACAGTTCAGTTCTGATCCAGACCATCGATGAAGAAGACATCCCCATGCTTGTCAGTGGGCATAGATTGAAGATCTACAGGAAGCCCCTCTCCAAGCAAGAATTCAGCGAGAATCTGAGTAAAAAAATGTTGGTAGTGGAGCAGGTCTCTACCTCCACTCCACCCACACCCTAAACAAAAAAAAGAGAATAAATGATCCCTGGGTGAAAACTTCTTGGAGGCACCAGGGCAGGCAATGAGGGTGAAAAGCTCCTGAAGGCACCCCAACTATCTCACAAAAAAAAAAAAAACCTAACTTCTTTTGAATGTATTGCAGATTGCATGAGGGTCACAGAAGAAAAAAAGACATGGCTAGGCTGAATACACCCCTAATAGATCATTCCTCCATCGCTATTGTCTTTTCCCAGGCCTTGGTCTCATTAGTTATGGAAATTATGCATCCTACAGGAAGCTCTATGCATTCTACATGAAGCTTTGTGAATTCTACAGG
Organism: Pinus tabuliformis; assembly: GCA_031772625.1. Lineage (NCBI taxonomy): Eukaryota > Viridiplantae > Streptophyta > Pinopsida > Pinales > Pinaceae > Pinus > Pinus tabuliformis. The sequence goes on along the minus strand of CM062807.1, from coordinate 1,006,756,876 downwards.
AGGCTCCTGTAGAAACCACAGAGAGCTCGAAATCAAGTGCAGAAAAGAATCAGAGGGCTAGAAATTTGTCCAGAAGGCCTGTGGACCTCCTTGCCACCATTCATCCTCCTAGTTCTCCATTCCATCCCTGCACACCTACATTTCCACCCGCTTCTTTCTTCCCTGCAAAGAAAACATAGAAACTTTGTTTCTTTTGTTTTTTTAAAAGAAAAATGATGAAGAGTAAAACAACAACATCCTCAGCTTGTTTCTTACCTAATGCATACCAAGTTGCTTTTCCTTTTCCTTCAGAGCCTTCCTCAGCTATCTCTACAGTCCCTGCTCAAGCATCAACCTGAAATTTCAGAGGGAGAAGCAGTTACAGGAAATCCTGCAGGATTCCTGTAACAGCTGATCCCCTTAAAAAACCAAGCTCCAGAGGCAGGGTCAATGCAGCCACAGGTGTATACAACGCGCAAGGAGCTGTTCCTGATTATAAAATCACCAGCATGAGGTAGCAAAATCACCAATTCAGAAGCCACAAGCACCAATAATAGCAGCAATCCATGAACAAAGTCTGAGCATGCAAAACACAGTAGCAACTAACAGGTAAGTGACGAAACCTATTCCTTTGTTGCATGAATATGATTTAGAAACTGCATGAACTATTGGGATGGTCGCGATTGAACAAAATTGGTGGCCAGATAACTGGCCACCCTCGTCCAGTTCAAACAAGCCTCGTCCAAATTCAAACAGCGTTCAGTGGGTGCAATCAACACATGTGGTCAGTCAACTCGGGAAGAAAAACTCAAAACAGGTAGTGGTGGCGGCAGATAACGGGAATGATGGAGGTGATTACGGGCAGGTGACATGAAGTATCGTTATGGCACTAGAGTAGGGACCAACAGTTTGTATGAGATAACGTATCCTTCCTGCGACCTCACCTCGTCACCGTAGAACATGCCCATAAGCTCCCGTAAGCTTAAGTACGCTGCAGTCGTCGACTTCACCACCCTTGTTTTCATTTGCATTGACGAGTTCTCAGTTGTAGCAACCTACCTACCACCTTCAGAACCTCGTAACAGCCGCTCTCTATCAGTTTCAAAACCTTTCCACTTATCGCGCTCTACAAGAGCATTATCACACTCTACAGGAGCGGAAACACAGTCTACAGGAGCCTTTCCACAGGAAGGCCAGTGAGCAGCTCTGCAGAGAGGAAAATTCAGGATTTTTATGCCAAATTCAAGAGAAAAAGGTAGGCTCAAAGAACCCACTCTGCATTTCATATATCTACAAAAGGTGGTGGGATTTGAAGCAAAGAGTTGAGTTGAAAAGAAAGAAAAAGTGAAAATAGAAGTCTACCTGTGTGTTTTTAAAATATATAAAGTCTCTCCATTTTACTCTTTGCACCAAAATTCCATCTCTTTCTCCTCCGTGGTATTCTGCTATGAAAAGAAGTGATGCAAGCATAGGGAATTGAGCCTGTAAAACAGTGAATTTGCATTGGGTGGTTTGTTTATTTTGTGAGAGAAAAACATTGTTTTATATACTCTCTGTTTTGTCAAGATATTGTTCCCCTCAAAAAACCCGAGAAGTAAAATAAGGTTGAGAACAGGGTTTGAAGGGAAGGAAAATTACAATTTGTTTTGTTAAAAAAAAAAAAAAAAACACAAAAAATTCCCTCTCTGGTTCTAGAAAGAAAAAAACTTCAGTTGTTCCTCTATTTTCGGGTTTGAGAATTTGTTGCCTTCCTCCTCACCTGAGAATTTCCAGCAGTCTCTAAAACATCATGACAGGGGGTTTATGAGAAAGGAGCCTCTAAATTCCACCAAATTGCATGAACACCCAGAAGTGGTAGCCCTCTTTACCAGGTCAAATTGGATGCCTTTCTTTGAGAAATTTCATGGGTTTGATGATGAAGTTACAGAGTAATTTTTGTTGTCATTAAGACCTCATTCAAAAACCCATGCCACAGTCAGTTTCAGGGGTCTAACCATAGAACTTACACCAGAGTTCATCAGCAGAATTACAAGTCTTCCACTTGGGTTCCCCTGGAGCAAAGAAGAAAAAGCACTGGGACAGGTTGCTAAAAAGCCCTTTTTCCAGCCTGATGAACATCCTGTGGAGGATAAGAATGAGATCAAAAGGACAAGTATACCTTATCCATGGGGTGATTTTAGCTACCAAATCATGAAGTATTTCAGATTGTTACATGAACTAAGATATGGCATGGACCTGCCTGCATCTAGAAAACTCAGTCTTCCATACTTTCTCCTCCAATCCTTAATAGAGTGTGGCACCAAATTGAATGCTGGGGTTCCAAACCAACTGGCTCACCATGGGCTCATTAAATTTCTGGTGGAAGATGCCCTCCACACATACACAATCCCTATATCCTGGGAGATTTTCAGGAACATGACTAAAGAAGATGACGTAAAAACTTTCACTGATGACCTTAGTCCATTTGGCAGTGAAGAGGAGGAACAGAAAGAGGAATCTGAGAAAGAAATCCATAAGGAAGCATAGAATATTCAATTGGAAGAAGACAAAGAAGAAAAACAGAGGGGAGAAGAGAAACATGACACCACCACAGTTGAACCCAAAGTAGAGAAGAAAACAGCATCAAAAGCAGAAAAAGGGGAAACCACATCAGAGAAGAGGAAGAGGACAAGAGCTGAAAAGAAGAAGCCCAAAACAGCTCAGAAAAAGGTTGCCACAAAGAAGGCAGAAACTCAGCAAGCAGAGGAAAAGTCAACACCAGAGACAGCAGAAACAAAATCAGAGACAGCAAACAAAGGAAAAACAGCAGATGGAAAGGAGGAAGCACAGCAAGAAGAAGTGTCTCCTGAGACACTAGCAAGAGAAGCAGCAACTATTCTTGCTGCACTTAGTACTCCAGCCAAGCCAAAAGGGAAAAGGAAGAGACAGCCATCCATGTACTTCAAAGCTCGAAAGAGCACCAGAATCAAGATAGGGAAGCCTCAGCCACCCTCAAAGGAACCCATCATCATTGAGGATGTACCTACTATAACAAAGGAGGGATCTCCCTCCAAAATCTCCATCACTTATGAGAGAGGAAGCCCCAAGACCTCTACTTGGAAGGAAAGAATCAAATTAATGGACTCTAAAGCAGTCCTACAGGAGGCACAGACCTCTCTACAGGAGACATTGTCAAAGCTCAAAGAAACTGAAAAACTTGAAAAGAAGGCAGAAGAACAGACCCAGGAGGAAGGTAAGGAAAAAGAAATATCAGAGCCTGGACCTCAACCTAACTTAGGCTCCTACTACAACCTTCTGGAAGGTGGGAAGATCATCCCACAAAAATTTGTTGTGCCTCTTTTCTTCGAGCTGGAAAAGGAAAGAGTCAGGACCCATACATGGATGAGGATTGCAAAATCAAAAGGGGTAGAAGACATTGGGCATATGGAAAATAGGTTGAGAGATATGGGCAAAGAATTGAGCATGGTCAAACATAGAGAAAGTATCAGAAGAGCTAAACTAGAAGAAGAAAATGAAATGTTGAAGAAGCAACTGCAAGAATGGGAACCTCAAGGAGGAAAAGAGCTATCAATTTTAAAATGACAGCAACAGGAAGAAGAACCCCAGGCAGACAGTGAGGCAGCAAAAAGACAGCAACCAGAAGAGGAACCCCAAACAGACAGTGAGACACTGATGAAACAACAATAAGAAAAAGAATCCCAGGTAGAAAATGAAGTGTCGATTTTGAAAAGGCAGCTACATGAAAAGGAAGCCCAATTAGCCTGCATGGCCAGCTGGGCAATGGAAGCATTGTAGTGCAAGAAACAGCCAAATCATATGCACTATACCTCAAAGATCAATGGCTCCAATTTCATATTAAGACACTAGCCCAGAGGGGCACAATACCTTTTAAGGATTATGGCCAATTTATGCATTTATGTGATCATAGTTCAGCTGAGGATAAAGCAAAGATAGCAGAATTTTACTTGCACAACATGGCACTTACTGACATGAATTTGTGGGATCCAAATGCTACATTGGAAGACTTGCAGTTGATGGCTATGGCATCTTGGATGAGCCATGAAGATAAAAGGGCAGTGGAAATCCAAAAAATGATGACAAAAGAGCTGAGTGAGCCCCTGATGATTAGAGCAAAACCAGCAGACCCATTAGCTCTTATCTATGCCCACCAACACCTTGCAGCTAATCCCCAAGTTGTCCCAGACTGTGTTGACAAGCAAGCCCAAGCTATTGCTCACTTTGAGAACATGGAGAGATTGTTCAGGGATGACTGCATCCATGCCTGCATGAGGAGGTGGAATACATTGCCCCACAGGCTAAGGATTAGGGAGTATCACTCCCCAAATAGGATGAGGGAAGCCATGAAAAGAGTGCCCCTGTATAAGCACTCAATGCAAAGCTTGAAGGCAAATTAGATTGGCCTTAAATTCAGTCCTCCGCTGTTGCTAGGACTGTTGGAAGGAGTCAAGGAGGAGGAAGAACAGAAACAATGGGAAGAAGTGGATAGGAAAGTAGGTTTCCATGATAAAGAGGAAGACATCACATCAGAGGCTTGGGATGTCAGGGAATCTGTCAGAGCCCTTAAGGATGAAGAGTTAGATTAGTTGCTCAGAGGATGAGCAACCCATTCAGTAGGGGGGTGATGATGAGCCCTAGAAATGGGTAATTATATGGGCTCATTCTGCCTCTTATTTCAACTTAATCCACCATTATCATTAGTTTAATGCATGTTTTTGAATATATTTATGCTAATAGAGTGAATTGGGTTAGTCACTTTGCCATGTAGCCTAATGTGTGTTGTATGCATATTTTTTGGCCAATTTTGGACAAAGTCAAGGAATTTATGAGCAAATGACAGCCAAACTCGAGGAAGACAAGAAAGAGTACTTGTAGGGGGGTGTCTCCTACATTTATGACCCCTTTCCTCGAATCCTCCATCAGCAACTCGGAGCACAAAGGTCCACATTGATGATTCCAAGGGACAGCCGAGCAAGTAAAGTAGGATTGCTATTTATCTCCAATTCTAGGAAGCTGAGTTCCTTGATTTTAGGAGGACTGTTGGAGGAATCCACTTGTATAAATAAGGAGGCTTAGAGCCTCAGTAGTTTAGCCAGTTATTAGTTGATTTTTGCACTTTTGTGCAGCATTGTGCTCAACTTATTTTCAAGTTCCTTTTGAGAACAATTTATGTAATGTAACTACTATTTTTGATAATGAATATGAACCAGTTTTTGAGTCAGCACTAATCTCTTTCAGAGGGCCCAACCCAAGCTGCCCAACACCTCCTACTATGTACTTATATGTTTTTGCTTCAGTTCATCAGTTAATTTTTGTTGCATAGATTCACTGTACTTTGTTAAATTAGGTTGCTTTTGATGGTTAGTATAGTTGTTTTTGTTTCAGTTGATCAAGTAGGTTACTACAGTGACAAGATAAGATTCAAAAAGGCCAACAACAGGCCTTGATCTCCTTTCTCCCTTCCTGGGACTATGATTTGAGGTCAAGGCACTACTGCTGCCACCAAAAACACAGTTTTTGCTCTTCCATGCAACTGCTAGTGTGATAACTTGATTTGGAAAGGTTGATAAATTAATTCAGATTCGGTTGCTTAGATCATTTTCTGTTCTTTTACCATAGTTCTCTCCACATGCTTTTCTGTTCATAGGTTACTGTTCCGCATTTTCTGTTTGTAGATCAGAAAGTAGGTCAAGCTAGAAAAAGTTCTATTTTGATGATATAGTTAGTTCTTTCTTTGATCAGTTTTTGTGCAGATCTCTTGCAGGACATCTCAGCTCACCATACATCCATAGAATAGCCAGCACCAACTCACTTCTCATAGATTTCCCAGCTCATTTGCAGCATTTCGCCAATCTGCCCTAATTTCTGCGTTTTCTCCATAATGTTGTTTTCTTGCCATTTGAACAAATCCAACCATCACGTTCATCCCTGATCTTATTTAACAAGTTCTAGACACCTCAACACCTTCATCCAGCCTTCAATTCCCCTTTCCCATCATTTTTCCACCTTTCAAACTCCAAAAATAGCTCTCAACCTCCTCTTGTAGAACCTCCTGTAGATCCCCTGCAGCCTCTTGTAGAATTTCTTGTGAGTGATTTTTTAAAGTCCGGTCGCAATGGAAGTATTTAGAAGGTTACTAGGGGATTTTTAGGACCTCTCCACACCTTCCTTCGCCTCTGTAAAATCCAAATCCATCTTCCTTTGCCACCAAACCTCTACACAATCATAGCCAGATAAATCACAAGCATAATAATTTCACATAAAAACACTCAAAAATACAAAAAGATGTTTTCTTCTCATTTCTTTTTAGAAGTAGCTTGAATAAATGAAATTTACCTTTTCATTAGTCAATGGCACTCATTTCATCAGTTTCCATCTCTTTTCTTGCAAAAGTAGGGTTAGTAGGTAAATTAGGGTTTGTGTTACATTTCAGTTTTCCTTCTCTTTCTGCAAGTAGAATAGCCTCTTTAGAGTTAGTTTACTGTCATCACAGTTAAAAGCTTCTTCTAAGAATTCATAGAAGTTGGCTTAAGCTCCTAGCGAACTTGCGCCAGCTGATCAAGTGACAGCCTACAGTAAGAGCTAGTACTTGTGCATACAACACGGTCGCTTCCAAGTTTGTTACGAACTACCAGGTTGATAAAAGTAAAGGAGGGAGCCCCAGGAGTTGCAGCATTATTGCTGCAATACTAGTGCTCACCAAGGACCATTGCCCGGTGTTCGCAAATTACCTCGCGGGACGAGGACCAATGCCATTAAGGATGGAAGCACAAGCAAGACCTAGCGCGGCGCCTGCCTTGTGGTGCGCGATTTGCCAAATAGGTGGAAAAAATGCTACGGATAACTGTCATTTGTTACAAAAGTATACACAAAATTCGCAGCAATTGTTATGTAACTTTTGTAGGTTGGTGGGACACGATGAGCGCACTTGTAGGAGCTATGAGTTGATGATGGATAGAACTCCCACCTATAGAGTTCAGGCTGAATCACGGCCCCTAGACCAGAATACGAGAGTGGCGCGAACAGGATTTTAGGGGCGCGGGCGAGGCCAATGCTGAGGAGGACCTGGAAGAGGTCGCGGTCAGTTGATATGCTACAATTGAGAAGGGCCAGGACATTATGCTTGTAATTGTATGAATCCGACGCAGCCATCGTGTTTATATTGCACCTTGTTTGATCATGAGATGGAAGATTTTCCTACACTGATAGCTAGGATACGTGACAAAGGAGCGCTACCACCTCCCCCAACTGAGAACCTGTAGATGATGAGGCCTGAGCCGCGCGAGGAAGATCCAAATGTGAACATTATGCTCTAAAGTGGAATCATGATCTGATAATCACCCTATGAGTGACCTCAGTTAAATATTTATTGAATAAAGGTATTACAGACCCATGTGCTAGTGTGTGTCTATGTTATTTAGGCACCGGATCGATCAGATTGCAAATACACAGACACTTGAAATGGAAATACAGCAGAGAAATACAGTAAGAAAATACAAGAACACGAGAAATTAATAAGGAGTTCACCCTATCCTCCAGGGCTACATCTCCGGTCCAACTCTCAATGGTGGCCTTATTTTATTGTGTCTTAAGTAGAGAATAACAATGCAAGAGCTCAATATGAGTCTCCTGAAATAGATTTGTTTGGCAGGGTGGTTCTTGGATTCCCCAAGCCACAGGAGTGCATAGACTCTTTTTCCTACCAGCTCTTTGACCTCTCTGGTCTGACAAATCCTCTCAGGGATGGCTTGAATCTCTCAAGCTCTCTGGTGCTCGACCCTACCTTTGGTCAGCTCGGCCCTCTTTCTTCTTTCTGCTTTTCTTTGCTTCACTGTCTTCTTTGCTTCTCTATCTTCTGTCTTCAGTTCTGTGTGTCTTCTATCTTTTGTTCATGGCTTTAAATCCATTTGAGCTCAGGGCGGTTTGGTTCCTCTACCACCTCCGTTGGATCGCCTTTTGCAGCTACGCTTGGAGTCCCCCGTTCGGCGTCATCATCAGGCTCACAAGGAGTGGCCACATGTCCTCCTGTAAACTGCACCAACCTGCTTCGTCGGTTCAATTCTTCGGTTACGTCGTGGAATGAGTCTTCCTCCACCATGGCGGTCAAAGCGGACCTCAAATCCTTCTAAATCACAACTTATTCCCTCTTTAAATCCGGTCTTACCGTTGGGTGCGATGTCAACCGTCAGATCTGGACCCCCCCAGATCCAACGCCATCCGCTCATTTCGCGCGGTTGACTTGCTCCAACGTTAGCATGTGATGAGCAGTGGTTTTCTCTCTCTTCTACTTGCCACGCATCAGCCGCTGAGTGGAATTGCTCCGATTTCACCAAAACTGCTTACCGCCCAAGGAGCCCCCGATCAATACCGCCGATTTCGGAGCGGGTCCTACCTTTTAGCTTTTAGCCTTTTCGCCTTTTGTCCTTCGGTTCTCCGGCTCTCCACGCAACCAAGCGCTCGGGGCTTCTCCATTTTGTGGGTTTTTGCCCAGCGTGCATCAGAAACCTCCTCTGTTTCCTAATCTAGGCTTCCTAGGGGCTAATTTCGCCTCCCGCGCAGTCTCCATGGGCCTCGATCAACATGCTTTGATCGAGGTCCTCATCGTTCCATGTTGGCTGCCAACTGCCACTGGTGTAGAGGAGTTTTTTATCGCTGTTTTGAATTCTTTGATGTCTGCCCTGTCTTGACACAGTCAAGGTCATTTCAACAATTCTTCATGGATCCAATTCGTATCATAACCTTCCCACTGAAAAGCTTTTGGACTACCAAAAGTTGGTTTTTAAGCATTGACTAAGTGAGGATATTGTTGTCTCACTTGTCCAATATCATTCCACTTTGCACTGCTTGGCTTTGAACCTTTGAGCCCAATCCTAAGGTACTCCACATCTCCCCTGTGCGTTGTCCTCACCTTCCTGTCTAGTACGGTGTCTTCCTGCAATTCATTAAGATATTCAGGTAGCAGGTCATCAATAGAAGGCAATTGACTCTGCTCTTCAGGGTCCTCAATCATTGAAGGTTCAAAAAATCTCAAGCAATCTGCATTTATGACTGAGTAGATGTGCATGTAAGCCGGTAGATCAAGGAAAAAGCATTTTCACCAATCTTATCAAGTATCCTAAAGGGTCCATACCTAATAGGATTTAGCTTTTTACCTTCTCCTTGCATCCTGTCCTTACTGATATATGGCCAAACCTGGTCACCAACTTGAAAACTATGCTCCATCCGATGCTTGTCATGCCTAGCCTTGTACTTGGCTTGGCTCTTTTCCAGCTGTTCGGTGGATCTCTTGGATCTGTTCAATGAACCTAGTTTCCCTGTCCACACCACTTGGTCCATAAACCATGGTATCTTTACCAAAGACAAAATCCAAAGGAGACCTTGGTGTGAAACCAAAACAAGTCTCAAAAGGAGATCTCTATGTAGAAGAATGTTTTGCTCTGTTGTAAGCATGCTGCACATAACACAAATGTTCATCCCAAAGCTTAGGATGTTTGTTGCAATATCCTCTCAATAACTGGATTACTGTCCTGTTAACTACTTCTATCTGGCCATCATTTTGTGGATGAAAAGCTATGATTTTCTTCAGTTTGGTGTCCATCAGTTCCCACAGACTTGACCAAAACTTCCCCACAAATCGAGTGTCTCGATCAGATACAATAGAAGTGGGTAATCCAAAATGAACCCATACATGTTCAAAGAATAATTTTGCAGTTTATTTAGCTGTAATCTGTTTATTACAAGGTATAAAAATACACATTTTGCTAAACCTATCCACAACAACATATAGATAATCATGACCTTTCCTAGACTTAGGTAGTCCTCCAATGAAATCCATGGAAACACTTTCTCAAGGGTGAGAAGGAACTGGCAATGGAGTGTACAAGCCTAGTTTTCTGTTACTGGGCTTGCTTTTAGCACACATAGCACACCCTCTTACATATCTAGAAACTGTCTCATTCATTTTCAGCCAATAACAAAACCTTTGCAGCTGTGCAACCGTTTTACTTACCCCAAAGTGACCTGATATCATAGAAGTGTGTGCTTCCCTAATTATCTTTAGTCTCTTAGTTTGTGTAATGCAGAGTTTCCCACAATGATATAAGATTCGGTCCTTCAAATGATAATCCAATTCTTCTACTCTTTTGCCTTGACTAAAAGTTGCATATACATCTTTAAAGTCCATATCCTGAGCATATTGTTCAATGTAGCTTTCATGTAGTACAGAATTATGCCTAAGTATGGTAGATGCATTTATAATGGGTCTAGATAACATGTTTGCAACTTTTTTATGTATGCCCTTTTTATATCTAATGACTAAACGAAACTGTTGTAGAAAACCCATCCATTTGTAATGGCTTGATTGCTGCAACTTAGTTTGGGAGTGTAGATATTGAAGTGGTTGATGATCAGTATGTATTACTATCTCTTTTCCCATTAAGTAATGTTTCCACTTTTTCACACTCTGAACTAATGCATACAATTCTTTATCGTATGTAGGATAGTTAACTACTGCAGGATTTAAAGTCTTCCCATGGCATACTCACTGGCATCAGTTTGGATCTCAAATGGTCTTTGTAGATCAGGTAGTGCTAGTACAGGTGTTGTACTAATCTTTTCTTTCAAGGTGTCAAAGGCTCTCTGATGTTTTCCTCCCCACTGAAACACCTTGTTCAATCCTGTTAAAGCATGTAAGGGAGCTGCAATTGAGGAAAAGTTAGAAATGAACTTCCTCCAATATTGTGCTGCTCCTAAGAAGCTTCTCACTTCTGTAGCAGACTTGGGTTTAGGCCAGTTTACAGTGACTGCCACTTTAGAGGGATCTATTTTCAATTCACCTCCCCCTACTATATGTCCCAAGAAGTTTAGAGATGTCTTGCCAAATTCACATTTTGAGAGTTTAACATAAAGTTTTTCTCTTTTCAAAAAATCTAGTGTCTGCTTAACATGCTTTAAATGTTCTTCCCACGTTTTACTAAAAATCAGAATGTCATCCAGATACACAATAACAAAATCATCAAGAAAAGGTCTGAGTACATCATTCATTAATCTCATTAAAGTAGCAGGAGCATTGGTCAAGCCAAAAGGCATAACCAGCCATTCATACAATCCCTACTTTGTTTTGAAAGCAGTCTTCCATGCATCTTGTTCTACAACTCTGACCTGATGGTATCCACTGTGCAAGTCTAGCTTAGTGAAATAAACAGCTTCCTTGAATAGATCTAAAAGATCATCTATGCAAGGAAGGGGATAACGATTTTTTATTGTTATCTTATTCAGTGCTCGGTAGTCAATGCACATTCTCCACGAGCCATCTTTCTTCCTCACCAAAACGATTGGTGACCCGCATGGTGATGTGCTAGGTCTGATGAACCCCTTCTCGAGCAACTCCTACACCTGCTTCTTGATTTCAGCATTCTCTAAGGCAGACAACATGTACATCCCAATGTTACGCAATGGAACATCTTGTTGCAAAATAATATCATGTACTATTCCCTTTTTGGGTGGCAGACCTTTAGGTTCTTGAAATAAGACATCATACTCTGAAACAACCTTTTCTATATCAGCTTGTTGTTCAGCATTACAGCCCTCAAATACATTGGTTTTATCAGGTTTCTTTTCCTTTACAACCATCTGTAAGAATTGTTTGCATGAATTTATCATTCTTTTCATCTGCCCTCAGTTTATGAGAGTATAATTATTCTTGAGCTTGTGAGATATTACAAAGTATTTGATTCCATCTTTAACAAGTAGATACTTGTTCTCAGCTCTATAGAAAATAGCCTTTCTATCATACAAGTAAGGACTTCCTGAAACAATTCCACATATATCCAAAGGAATTATGTCTAACTCCACCTCTTCTACAAATGCTGACCCAAAAGAAAACTTGAGTTTGCATTCTCAGCTCTATAGAAAATAGCCTTTCTATCTTACAAGTAAGGACTTCCTAAAACAATTCCACATATATCCAAAGGAATTATGTCTAACTCCACCTCATCTACAAATGTTGACCCAAAAGAAAACTTGAGTTTGCACTATCTAGTCACTTGTAGTTGTGTTTTATCATTCAACCATCCTAATGGGTATGGTTTCTTATGAGGTGTGGTTGCTAATCCCAGTTTTTTTGCAATTGCTTCAGAAATTAAATTTACTTGTGAGCCACTATCAAACAAAGTATCAATCTTTTGATGTTTGGAAATAACTCGAATATGGAAAAGCCCATGTCTTTTTCTCTCATTTTCTTCATCAATAACAGATTGAGCAGAATTACTAGTAGATGCTTTAGAATTCTTACCTTTTATATCTGTGGCTACCATAGTTGTTTCATCTCCCGAGTCTGACCCCAAATCCTTTTGAATAGCTGCAGCAGTCTTCTTCTTCTTTTCCTCAGACTTCTTAGGTCTCAGCTCTGGATGCAGGATCCAACAATGCTCATCATCATGCCCATCCTTTTTACAGTGAGTGCATGAAGCTTTGCTTTCCTGTTCAGTGTTAGCCTTCCTTGCTTTCCACTTCTGCTTTCTTTTCTCCTTGCTCTTTCTTGCAGTGGGTTGGGATGGTCCCCCAACTTTTGGATTTCCATTCTTTCCTCTAGCTTCTAGATGAGTAGCTTGTACAGATACCTCATCTATACTAGTGGGATTAAACATGAGGATGGTATGCCTCATGTAGTTGTGTAGACCACCAATGTACTTCAAAAGAGTCTCTGGTGAGTCTAATGAGATCCCTAGAATCAATGCTCTCTTTCTAAATTCTTGAGTGTACCCTTGCACACTTTGCCCTTTCAATTGTCGAAGAGTTTGCCAACTCATCATGGCTTGTTGCATGTAGGCCAATGGATAGAACTGCTTTTTAATTGCAGAAACAAATTCACTCCAGACAGAGATGGTCTTACCATGTCTTTTCATGTCAGCTTGAGCTCTGCCTTCCCACCAAACCAAGGCAGTGCCTCCTAGGCGTAGGCTTGCCAGCTGAATCTTGCTCTTGTCTGAGTCAATGTTCTGTACTCTGCAATACACATCAATTTGTCTAATCCAATTGTCCAACTTTTCAACATTTAGCTCTCCATCATATATAGGCAAGTCAAATTTAACATCTAGCTTGATCAAAGATGCTTTCTTGTTGTGCACAGGCCTATTAGGAGGTGTGAGAAAGATTTCCTCTTTCCCTTTTCCTTTTGAGTGGTCATGGGAATGAGACTCATCTTCTTCTTTATCTTGTTTAGAACCTGAGGAATCTTCATCCTTATGCTTTCTAAAGTCCCTATACATTTCTTCTACCATAGATTTTATAGCTAGGAAACTTTCTAGGAATTGAGGGTCTAGACCTACAAAACCTTCTTCTGACATTGTCTTCCAAGGATAGACTCTCCCAATTTCAAGATTAGTTTCCACCAACTCTCCATCTCCTAATTTGAGCTTTGATCTAGTGAGCTGTTGTAGGGAAAAGTATCCGATTCGGATGACCCTATCCCACTCTAAGGGTGATAGTACCTCAGCAACAACTGTAAAGAAAACTACTTAAGGTTTACTTCTTTATGAAAGCAAGAGAGAATGAAGAAATGCACTAACCGTTGCCTTGCGCTTAATGTCGAATCCAAACTCTTCTCTTTGCTTGCTTGCTCCCAGCTCCTTGCTCTTTTACTGGCCCAGCTACAATGAGATCCTGTAAAATAACAAAGAAGGAAACTACAAGAAGCATGCAATCATAACTGATTCAAGGATTAGCATAAATCAAATATACAATTATCACAACACATCATTGAAACAAATGTATGTAGAAGAACCTCAATAGCTTTTATTAATAGAAGAAGTAAAGTTCTGAGAGTGTTACAACCATTGAAGGCCCCAATCCAGCAACACCTCCCAGCAGAAAGAATTTCTCCTCTTCACCTCCTTCAAGCAATCACCCAATAGTTCTATAGTGAAACCAAAAGCATATCATTACTTTGCACAAAATTCCAGCCTCCTGAGCTCATAGGGGAGAGCTCAATATATAGATGAATTGAGAAAGGATGAGTCAGCTTGCAACTGATGTGTAGCTGCCTTGTGTCCTCCCTCTCTTCAGTTGATCTTCAGTTCTTGAGTCCACTTGGAGAACCTTGCTTCCACTTGGAGAAACAGAGCCTCTGACTCATCACAAGGCGAAATCCCTAATCCAAGTGTCATTTTTGGAAGCTTCCAGAGCAATGACTCAGTGTGCCACTTGTCCCATCTCGCTCAGCGCAGGTGGCCTTTGTTCCACTTGCTTTGCAACGCAGGTACACCATGGAGGAGTTGAGTTTCAGCGCAGAAGCCTAGTGGAGCACCTGCTTTGATTTCAGGATTGCTTGTTTTTTAGTGTTTTCAGGTGGAGAACTGATCTGAGAGCTGTTGGTTTGCTGACCTTGTTCCTCTAGGGGTAGGAACATCATGTTTAGGGATTTTGGATCCCTTGGATTATTGACAATTCATGCCTGATGCTGCAAGGCACAAAATTGTCTATAACAGATGCCCCCTAAAGTATGAGGTCGTTTATCGGGTGAAATGCTTTATTAGGAGGATCCGAAGTTCATTCAATCTGCTGAGAAGTGTCCTGTAATAAGATACAATACAATACATTATTTTTCATACTTTTTCATGATCTAGCTGAGGCAGGCATTCCCATGCTCAGCTTTATAAATTCATTTTGGTACATAGAACAGACGATCGTCTGATGGTAGACTGATAATTCTCTGCTGAAATTATCATCCTTTGAGAAGGATGATCATCTGCTGCAATGATGTATATATCAAATGTATTTATATCCTGAATATATATCGCAGCCCGGATGGATGAAACTAGATCCGGGGTCTTCAATCTCTTCCGATCTTCACTCGATGTACAAGTCGATCCATGTGAGAATTTCTTGAAGTCGAACATGGAAAGACATCGCTTGATTACCGGTCAATGATGTAAACCGTTAACAAGCGCGAGAGGAATCACCGATAAGGATGATGACCCTCAAGGTACAGTAGTACAATTCACATGGTGGGAATAAAGGACTTGGCGTCGACCACCATGCAAAATCTTCTGGTTGAAGGTCATTGATGTATACCTATCGCCGGAAGTGAGAAACTTGCCATTGAGGCATGCAAGCTTCAAAGTACTGAAGGGGGTGTTCCTAGATCAACTCCTTGGATAATGAGTTGATGTCGACAAGGAGCGATCCATCAAAGGAGGGCCTTAATGAATCCCACATCAGTGACACGGAACGGAGCTAATGATTGTGATGAGGTGAAAACAAACTGTGATGTATGATTCAGGGTGGCGGTCATGAAATGGATGAAGGACAATGTATGGTAGTGGATGGGACACGGTTGACTCTTTGCAGAACAACTTCTCTTGAACATATAACGACACTGATGTGATGGATCGGTAGCATTACCCCAAATGTGGATGGTGTGGCGAGGACCATGGTGATGAGACCGGTGAATGAAACAACCCAACCCGATGTGATACGGAGGACAAAGTGTCATGTTCAAGAGCGACTTGCTACCATTAAAGCTGTGAGGTTCTCCCAATTTTTCCCCAGTCATTGCTGACCAGTACCTCTTTATTTTTGTCAAGCTTGAGGAGGATAACATATGCTTGTTCTATAACCTGCCCTTCGGGCAAGCCCATCGCTATGTTTTAACGAGCCTAGCGATAGGGAAACTCGTTCTCGTCTAAAGACAAGTTTGTCGCTATTTAATGAATTTAACGAGTCTAACGACAAGGATAACTCGGTCCTTTTTGTTTTTAGAGAGTCTGAAAAGGTACATAAAGTCAACTCCAAAATTCCTTTTTCGTCATCTAATCCCTTAAGTCCGAAAAAGTATAAAACAATACAGAAGGGATGAATTTCCGATTGCTTTAACGAGCCGAACAAAACAAGCGCTCGATCTTTTTGTGCAATAATCCCTCAGGTCAAAAAAGATTAAAATCTAGAGGAGGGATAGCTCTTCCGGTCGCTTTAACAAGCTGGAAGGCCAAAACTCGGCAAACTTTTCATATTTTACGAGTCAGTGAAAAGAGCTCAAAGAAGACTCGTCTTTTGAGGAACGAGTGATAAACAGGGATAGCAGCAGATTCCAGGTACAGGTTGGAATATTCCAATCACGGCAGTGTCACAAGGATGGCTTAGTGAAATCACTCTTCGCAGCTGTTCCTCAAAATGGGTAAACAATCATATGGAGATGAACGATTGGCCAAATGAACGGTGGAGGTGAGACTGCAAGAACACGACCAAGGGCTTTAATATGGCTGTCAAAGGTTACATTTACCAAGGTTATTTACCAAGGTTACTTGTACATGGATCGATGTACAAGTCGATCCATGTGAGAATTTCTTGAAGTCGAACATGGAAAGACATCGCTTGATTACCGGTCAATGATGTAAACCGTTAACAAGCGCGAGAGGAATCACCGATAAGGATGATGACCCTCAAGGTACAGCAGTACAATTCACATGGTGGGAATAAAGGACTTGGCGTTGACCACCATGCAAAATCTTCTGGTCGAAGGTCATTGATGTATACCTATCGCCGGAAGTGAGAAACTTGCCATTGAGGCATGCAAGCTTCAAAGTACTGAAGGGGGTGTTCCTAGATCAACTCCTTGGATAATGAGTTGATGTCGACAAGGAGCGATCCGTCAAAGGAGGGCCTTAATGAATCCCACATCAGTGACACGGAACGGAGCTAATGATTGTGATGAGGTGAAAACAAACTGTGATGTATGATTCAGGGTGGCGGTCATGAAATGGATGAAGGACAATGTATGGTAGTGGATGGGACACGGTTGACTCTTTGCAGAACAACTTCTCTTGAACATATAACGACACTGATGTGATGGATCGGTAGCATTACCCCAAATGTGGATGGTGTGGCGAGGACCATGGTGATGAGACCGGTGAATGAAACAACCCAACCCGATGTGATACGGAGGACAAAGTGTCATGTTCAAGAGCGACTTGCTACCATTAAAGCTGTGAGGTTCTCCCAATTTTTCCCCAGTCATTGCTGACCAGTACCTATTTATTTTTGTCAAGCTTGAGGAGGATAACATATGCTTGTTCTATAACCTGCCCTTCGGGCAAGCCCATCGCTATGTTTTAACGAGCCTAGCGATAGGGAAACTCGTTCTCGTCTAAAGACAAGTTTGTTGCTATTTAATGAATTTAACGAGTCTAACGACAAGGATAACTCGGTCCTTTTCATTTTTAGAGAGTCTGAAAAGGTACATAAAGTCAACTCCAAAATTCCTTTTTCGTCATCTAATCCCTTAAGTCCGAAAAAGTATAAAACAATACAGAAGGGATGAATTTTCGATTGCTTTAACAAGCCGAACAAAACAAGCGCTCGATCTTTTTGTGCAATAATCCCTCAGGTCAAAAAAGATTAAAATCTAGAGGAGGGATAGCTCTTCCGGTCGCTTTAACGAGCTGGAAGGCCAAAACTCGGCAAACTTTTCATATTTTACGAGTCAGTGAAAAGAGCTCAAAGAAGACTCGTCTTTTGAGGAACGAGTGATAAACAGGGATAGCAGCAGATTCCAGGTACAGGTTGGAATATTCCAATCACGACAGTGTCACAAGGATGGCTTAGTGAAATCACTCTTCGCAGCTGTTCCTCAAAATGGGCAAACAATCATATGGAGATGAACGATTGGCCAAATGAACGGTGGAGGTGAGACTGCAAGAACACGACCAAGGGCTTTAATATGGCTGTCAAAGGTTACATTTACCAAGGTTATTTACCGGTTCATTTTTTCTGGGTGAGCTTGAACTCTAGGGGAATATTGCTCACAACTTATGTTTATTTTTTAACGAGCATGAACTATGTGCTAAAACTGCTCGGATCTCGCGTTTATTTTTTAACGAGCATGAACTGTGTGCTAAAACTGCTCGATCTTTTGCATGCCCACAGCATCATAATAATGCATGTCAAAGGAGGGTGCCCCCAAGCTTCATTGCATTCAGCTTGGTGGTTGGAATGAAGGTTTACCTTTGAATTTTGAAAAGGGGATTTGTTTCATTTTTTAATGAGGTTGACATAGTAAAAGAACTATCCTCGTGACTCCTTGTTTCATTTTTTAACGAGGTTGACATGAGATAAGAACCGTCCTCGGGGCCCACTGTATTTACAGTATTTCCATTAGGGCGATGATCCATGCTGACAAAATATTTAGGAATCTTCCGAATCCGTTGGATATAGAAGATTTCATATTGTAGGTTTCCACTGTGGCTACTTCCGCCAGATTACTCACTGGTGGTAGGGCAAAAGTACCCATTAAGGCAGGGTCTTTTAGGAGACCTACTCCAATATTTTGGAGCGATTGATTACTTTCATGGATCATTGTGCTGCTTCCCGTAATTTGAGAACTGTTGGGGAGAAACGTTTGTTGGTCAACGATTGTAATTTTTCCTTGAAAAGGAAATACAATCCTCCTGAAGTAGGTCGACACAACTGCAGCCATGGCATATATCCAAGGCCTTCCCAGTAGGATGTTGTAATCGAGGTTTCCGTCGATTACTTCCACATCAACTTCTACTGTTTTGCCCCCCAGTTCAACTTGCAAGTTATTTAAAATCCCGTATGGAGTGTATGATCGTCCATCAAATGCTTTTAACGTCGTTGACGATTTCGACAAGGGTGGTGAGCCTAAATTTTTCCAGCAACTCATCGACATAAGACATGTAGATGCCCCCTCATCAATAATTGTTCGATGAACAGTTTTGTTGAGGGCTTTCACTTGAATAAGGAAAGCTAGTTGAGCTGGTATCTGAGGGTCATATCCTTTATGATCAAAGGCCACAAGATTGGAATCCATTGGGCCAATCCCACCTATGGCTGATAATAAAGCTTGCTCTTGGGAGGGGCAATTTTGTGGTACCTCAAGTGTCGACATAGCGGACGGCGATTGGGCCAGGTCCTCTACTATATTATAATTCTGTGCTATTTTTGCACGAGGATTAAATTTCGATTTGTGTACTACTCCCTTTGGCGACTTTATCATTGGTTCAGGAATGATGGGTGGCACGACTTTGGTCAAAGTTGTTGTTGAACTACTAGGTTGTTTATTTGCCTTGTTGTTCAACTGCTTTGGATTCCTGTAATCTTTATTCCTTGTCAAAGCATTATTCTGTTGCTTTGAGGTGGACAACATTGTAGGAATTTACAGGGTAAGTTCCTCAGAAAGAATACCAAAAGGACACCGCTCACAACCAGATCTCAAATCAATACACCAGTATTTTTGACGTGGTTAAAACCCTCAGAGTGAAAGGAGGGAAACAGTCCACGGCCTATCCCAACGTGGGTACAGACAATTTATTAATCAAAGAATGAAAATTTACATAAGCTTCTCTCATGCACGGATTACCCGAACAATGACCCTCCATGCGCTTTAAATAGAACTCATGGACCAATCGGGTGTCAAGCCACGGATCAAGTGTCGGTAATACCGAGGTGAGAGTGAACCGTCGGATCACTACATATCGTGACCGTCGGATTGTAAGTTACAAAATGTACAACGGTAAAGAAACACACTTTACCTAACTCTAACCTAACTCTATGCTAGACCAAGTTGAACTTAACTATATCCTATGTGTCGGAATATCCTAACATCCCCCCTTAAGAACAACTTGGGATAGGATTGAAGGATTTACAAATATGACACAATAGGAGAAGGAAGGAGGCACTAGAGCCTATCCCCCCTTAGTGACAACTTCCTGAACTCCAAGCATATATCGAAGTTTAGTGAACTTCGCCTCTGTGAGAGCCTTTGTGAAGATGTCTGCAACCTGATCATCGTTGGACAATATTGCACTTCAAGAACATGGTCATGAATGAGCTTTCTGATGAAGTGCATGTGTAGTTCAATGTGTTTGCTGCGCTGATGCTGGACTGGATCTTTGCATAGCTGAATGGCACTTTGATTATCACACCAAAGTGTGGTTGGATGCTGCTGCTCAAAGCCAAATTCTGATAGGATCTGACGAAGCCACAAGGCTTCCTTACTAGCTTCCACGGCACCACGATACTCTGCTTCTGCTGACGAAAGAGAAATGGCAGCCTGTTTCTTACAAGCCCATGTAATAGGTCCTGAACCAAGAGTGAAGACATAACCGGCAGTAGACTTCCGATCATCAAGGTCACCAGCCCAATCAGAATCAGTGAAACCAACTAACAGAGGAGCTGCTTTGGCACTGTAATGAATCCCAAACTGTACTGTACCTCGAACATAACGAAGTATTCTTTTAGCTGCTTTCCAATGACTTTCACGGGGGTTTTGCATAAAACGAGCAACAAGGCCAACAGCAAAGGAAAGATCAGGACGAGTATGGGTTAAATACAAGAGTTTTCCGACAAGTTGACGGTATAAGGTAGCATCAACTTCAGGAGAAGTACAAGAGACTGAAAGTTTGACTCCAGACTGAAAGGGAGAAGGGGCTGGCTTACAGTCTTCCATGTGAAAATGACGAAGAATATCACAAGCATACTTGGACTGGGAAAGGAAAATACCTTCTTGGGATTGCAAGACTTGAAGACCGAGAAAATAGTGTAAGTGTCCTAAGTCTGTCATTTCAAATTTCTTTTTAAGGCTGGACTTCACATGGTTTATAAGGTTGGGATCACTACCAGTAAGAATAAGATCATCAACATAAAGAACAAGGATGATAAGAGAGTTGCCCACTTTCTTGGTGTAGACAGTATTGTCAGAATGACACCTAGAAAAGCCAGATTCTAAAAGAAAGCTATCCATTTTGGCATACCAAGCCCGAGGAGCTTGCTTGAGGCCATAAAGGGATTTCTTAAGTCGAAAAACGAGGCTGGAGTCTGTTTGTATGAAGCCAATGGGTTGTTCCATATAGATTTCTTCCTGCAAGTCCCCATGCAAGAAGGCAGATTTAACATCCATTTGATGGACTTCCCATTTTAAAGAGGCAGCAAGGGAAAGAACAAGGCGGATAGAGTTCATTTTGGCAACTGGAGAGAAGGTTTCAGTGTAGTCAATGCCTTCAACCTGTGAAAAGCCCTTAGCAACTAGACGAGCTTTATGTTTATCAACTTTCCCATCTGGTCCATACTTGGTTCTGTAAACCCATTTGCATCTAACAAGTTTGCGTCCCTTTGGTAGAGGAACAAGATCCCATGTATCATTTGTCATCAATGAATGATATTCTTCATTCATAGCTGCTTCCCAATGTGGATGGCCTGAAGCTTCTGCAAAAGTGTCAGGATCATGATTTACTGGAGCTTGAGCCAGTAAAGAAGAGGCTCTTTCAAACTGAGAACGTGTACGTCGCTGATCTGTAGGATCACCGGCAAGATCACCTGCTGCATCCCGAGTAGCACGGACCCATCTTGGAAGTTGAGGATCCTGAGAAGGTGGGGGAGGATTATCATCCTCGCTTTCATCATCAGAAGAAGAAATGTTTTCAAAGATAGAAGAGATAGGAAGAGGTGGCACATCCGCCGGACTAGGCTCGCAGGCCGATTTATTTTCATCAAATTTTACATCTCTTCTAATGATAACATTTTTGGACTTAAATGGAATAAGTCTATAACCTTTTACATCTTCAGAATATCCAACAAAAGTACATTTCTCACTCTTAGGTTCTAAAGCTTTATGCTTTTCATCTGGAATATGGGCCCATGCTTCACTTCCAAACACACGAAAGTGACTTACATCTGGTTTAATGGAACTCCAAGCTTCTTCTGGAGTGATATTCTCTAGAACCTTAGTAGGAGTGCGATTGATTATATAATTTGCACAATTAATTGCTTCGGCCCAAAAACTAAGACTGAGTCCTTTAGATTGCAGCATACAATTAGCCATTTCCTTTAAGGTGCGATTTTTCCTTTCAGCTACACCATTTTGTTGTGGAGTGTATGGAACAGTATGTTGCATTTGAATTCCATTTTCGGTGCAAAAGTTGATGAATGTGTTTTTAACATATTCTCCACCATTATCAGTTCTTAGCTTAAGAATTTGATGTCCAGATTGTTTTTCAACAAATGCTTTGAAGGCCAAAAAAGTGCTAAATACTTCGCTCTTGAGTTTTAAGAAGTATACCCAAGTGCGTCTAGAGAAATCATCAATGAAAGTTAAGAAGTACTTGCAGCCAGAGAATGAAGCAACAGGAAGAGGACCACATAAATCACTGTGCACAAGCTGTAAAGGGGCTGAGGCGTGCCAAGAGGCACGTTTGTCAAAACTGTCCCGATGATGTTTTCCGAGTACACATCCGGAACAAACACCATCTTTGCAAGATACCATAGGAAGACCTGTCACCATATTTTCTTTACATAGATGCTGAAGGGAGCGATAGTTTAAGTGACCAAACCGCTCATGCCAAAGTTTGCTCACTTCATCATTATGAGCAACAAATACTGAGGGAAGATGGGATGACCCAAAGTTGTGAAACTTATACAACCTTTTGGAATCATCAGCAAGACCAGTAGCTAGAATCTGTTTAGGATCTTTTAGATCCTTGATTACAACATCATGAGGTGAAAATTCAACAATTTTACCTTCACCTGAATGAGTTATCTGATAGACAGATAGAAGGTTGCAGGATAAGTTTGGAACACATAATACATCATTGAACTGACCATTGTCTAGATGAACAGTTCCAGTCCCTACAACATTAAGAGATCTATCATCACCAACATATATATTTTTGGTGTTACAATCATTTAAAGAAGAAAACATGGCTTGGTTTTTGGCCATGTGACAAGAGGCTCCAGAATCAATGAGCCACTCATGAGAATGAGAAGAAGAAGAAGATACATTTAATGCATAACCAGACTGAGATGATTGACGACGACATGCAGAAAGTGCCGTTCCGGAAGTTGAAGTTGAAGTAGGCTCCAGATGGATGTTATGTTTCTTCATTGCGGCTTCCAAGGCTTCCATCTTCTTAAAGCATTTAGATTCTAAGTGGCCATCTCGATTACAAAAGTTACAATGTCTGTCAGTCCTCTTCCATTTGTTTTTATTGGTCTTGTCATTTTGCTGAAATGATCTTTCATCTTGAGGCTGAGTTGGTTTAGGACCATTCCTTTGAGGATAAGACTTCTTAGGATTCTTTGAATTTGGTTGCTGCTGGGCGGCTAACGCTTTCGAGGAAGAGTTTCCAAGATTAAGAAGACCAAGGTGTAAGAGTTTTTCTTGTTCTCTTATTAAGGAATCACAAAAGGAGTCAAAGGAAGGGGGTTTGTAGTCTTTGCCTTGACAAATGAAAGCTTCCCTTGTAGAATGGAAAGTGGAAACAAATACAGAGTAGGCTGGTCCCAACTTAGTAAGGATGGAATAAATAAGGTTACCATCTTCTTTCTTAACTTTAACACCTTCCAAGAGATATCTAAGGGTCTTGAATTTGGACAAGAAATCTTCAATGCAAGAAAAATTATTAGGATCCAAAGTAAGCAACTCATTCTCAAGTTGATGGGCTCTAATTTCATTTTTAATCCCAAAAACTTTAGCAAGTTTTTCTAATGCTTCATGAGGAGTTTCAATTTCTGCAATGTGGAATCTAAGATCAGGAGAAACAGACATTCCTATCAAACCACGTGCTTGATCTTGTCTATTTTCCCATTTTTCGGCCTTGTCTTCATCTTTGGGTTTCTTCTCTTGGTCTGTGGCTATTCTGAAGAGACCTTTACTTCTAAGTAAATCTCCCATGTAGGCTACCCATTGGAAGTAGTTAGTGCTGTCAAGAATGACTTGGCATGGACTTTCCATTTTTTGAAAAAAAACTGAAGCTGAAGATGCTGAAAGTAAGTGGTCCAATGGATAGATCTCGAAAAAATAGGCGGTTTTAAAAAAAACGGCTCTGAAAAAGGCTTCCGGATGAAGAAGTTATGGCTTTTTGAAAAAAAATTGTTGACGTTGCCGGCAAAGTGCGCGAATGTGCGGGAATGAAAAAAATCCGCCCCCACAAAATGGAGACTTGAACCCAAGACCTCTACTCTCTTAAAAGGTCTTTGAACCAATTGATCTATACAAAATATTTGAGAGAGAGAGAGAGAGAGAGGGGGGGGGGGGCCTCGATTTGCGTGCTTGCCTTGGGAAGGCTCTTTTCCCCTACAAAACACAAAACACAAAACCCAACACGAATATGCAAAGAAAAACGAACCTTACGGCTCAAAGTTAGCTTTAGCCAAAAAACTAGAATTTTTAAAAAAAATCTCAAAGTTAGCTTTTAACCGAAAAACTAAATATTTTTCTCAATGTTTCTGATTTTCCAAGATCACACTAAGGTGCAGGGAAAAGAGCATACGCATGAGAAAAATCCTTTCTTTCTGTTTCTGATTTGCCCAGATCGCACAGAGTCGCAGGGCAAAGAGCATACGCAGAAATGAAAGGTATAGATCCGGGAAAAAAAAAAGGCTAAATAAACCGAAACCGAAATAAGCAGAGAGAAAATGACAGTAAACTGCAAAAAAAAACACTGTATACCTCCCGATCTGAAAAATGACGCAGCTAGGGCTACCGGAAACCTTTTCGCGTGAAACGAAAGGGGTTCCTCACTGAAACAGATGCTCCGAACGCAACAGAGCAGTCCTCTCGGCCCGAAAGCAGTCAGAAACAGCAAATCTAGGAAACGACAGCCGCATGCAGTTCTACCGGCTTCAGATTTGGATCACCAACGGACGCGGCCCTCAAATAGCTCTGATACCATGTAGGAATTTACAGGGTAAGTTCCTCAGAAAGAATACCAAAAGGACACCGCTCACAACCAGATCTCAAATCAATACACCAGTATTTTTGACGTGGTTAAAACCCTCAGAGTGCAAGGAGGGAAACAGTCCACGGCCTGTCCCAACGTGGGTACAGACAATTTATTAATCAAAGAATGAAAATTTACATAAGCTTCTCTCATGCACGGATTACCCGAACAATGACCCTCCATGCGCTTTAAATAGAACTCATGGACCAATCAGGTGTCAAGCCACGGATCAAGTGTCGGTAATACCGAGGTGAGAGTGAACCGTCGGATCACTACATATCGTGACCGTCGGATTGTAAGTTACAAAATGTACAACGGTAAAGAAACACACTTTACCTAACTCTAACCTAACTCTATGCTAGACCAAGTTGAACTTAACTATATCCTATGTGTCGGAATATCCTAACAAACATAAGCACTTGGGATCGGGAAGCATTTTGATTAGCAACCAGATTTTGTCTTGGATTAGGAAACGGATCAGTCAATATTGCTGGGGTTTTTGAACTCTTGAAGAGTTTCTTAACTTCAGCTATATGTGGACAATCTTTCGTCCAATGATCCTCATCACATATATGACACCCTGTCGGGGGTTTCCCTTTCCTTTTCTTTTTCTTCTTTCCCCCTGGTTGCTTCAGTTGTTTGCCCTTGTCGGTCGACATGGCATTTACTTCTGAGGCAAGAAGTTCCTCATTTGCGTTTTGACTAGAAATTTTGCGTTTGCCAGTCACGCCATTGCTGGCGTGAGAGTCAGTATTCGATTTAGGAGGGGGAGGAATTGAAAATTCAGGTCTGGGGGCGTCAGGTATTTTGTCGTAGAGCGTGCCAGACTGAGTATATACTAAGTCCAGATATTGAGCACGAGTAATGACCTGCTCCTCTGTTACGACTCCTCCCTTGGCCACATCTTCCGTTATAGCCGGAAGTAACGACTTTATAAACCATTCAGCTAACAGCTGATCGGGAACGTAAGTTTTCACCATCCTACGACGACGACGCCACTCATGTATATGATCAGATATGTGAGTGGCCGTTGTCTGTTTGAAGTTGGTAAGGAGTTCTGTTCCCGTTTCATACCTTATCGGCAATTGAAAATGGGTTAAGAAAGTCGTGGCTAAGGAGCTGAAATTGTCGAAAGAGGCTCTTGGCAATTCAATATACCATTTAGCCGCTGGACCTGTCAATGTCCTCTGGAAGAGGCGAAGTCTTATCGAATCATCATTCAGGGTGTTTGATGAACACCATAGGTGGAATGTCATCACATGATTCGACGGATCTTCACCTGGATTTCCATTGAATTTAGGAATGTCCGATGGAAGTTTATGCGGAATCGCTGGCCAACAAGAGGCATAAGCAATTGGATCATTAGTCAGCCGGTTTAGATCTGGTAATTCTAGAGTTGCTATAAAGGGCAACTGTTGGTTCAGGTTAGGCGAAGCATATCCGGGATAAGATGGTATCGCCTGAGCAATGGGTCTTTGCAGACCAGCATAATGCTGACAACTTTGACAAGGTTGATGGGCATAACCATTATAGCATGGTTGCCCATTACTTACAAAGACTTGTTGCTCAGGTCCTTGATATGATTGCTGGAATGGCGGTTGTTGAGATTGAACCAGCTCTGGTTGTTGGACCATTTGCTGTTGACCAATACTGGATGATTGACCAAGATGAGGAGTCACAGTACTTGTTTGAGCCTGAGTCGCTCCAGATAAGGAGGCACTACCCTGAGATTGTGATTGAGCCGCTGAGACAAGAGGTTGTTGTATTACAACAGGTAGTGCTTGTACTTGCGACGCATTCGCCATAGCAGGTGTGGTGGTAATATTCGACGCAGGGTGTACTGGTTGCATTGAATATGCAACTCCCGGTTGTTGGGGCAGTATTGGTACCCAACCGCTGGATGTAATTCCAGTTTGACCTGAACCTTGTTGTAAACTCCCATATGGTTGTTCTCCGGGAGGGAACAATGAAAGAGCATACTGCCCTCCATATGGTGGAAATCCAATACTTAAAGGGTAAATTGGCCTTTGAAGACACATTGGATCAGTTTGTTGAGTTTCAACATAAGAAGTACCAGATGATAATCCGGATGAAGAAATAGGAACTAACCATATTGTTGTCCCTGATGGGACTTCGGCTTGTTGTTGGCAATTTTCCGGGACAGATGGTATACCAGCAAACATCGTTGGAGTGGCAGCAGGAGGCTCTGCTGTTGCTGTGTCGGACGACACAGTCCTAGATGTTGACGGTTGTTCAGACATATCTAGTCTATCCAAAAGATTTCTTAGCGATTCTACAAGAACTTACGATGCCAAAAGACTAACTTTGAAGATCAATGCAGGAATAGGAGGTGATTATGTTCCGTTTAAAATGAATTTTATTATGACGACGCTTTTAGACACAACTTGCTTTTTCACTTTTTAAGAGTCGAGAAAAAGCTAAAGATGACTCTAGTCTCCTTCGATATATTAACGAGCCCAAAGTGACAAATGCTCGGATGGACTTTTTCAGTTATAGAGTTTGAAAAAGGCCAAAAGAAACTACTCTGGAGTTCTAGGCAGAGGGTGTGCCAAACCTTTCGCGAAACCACAGAATACGTTTTACGGTACGAGTGGTCGATCTTCGTGAATGCTGTGTTCACTGCATCGCAATCAGTAGGGCGGCCGACACGGCTTCCTATGGATAAAGGCTTTGTTCCTAGAGGGGTCTCCCAATATACGCGACGGTACGCGGGAGCACAAGTCCGTATTAGTGCTATCGTCCCTCAGGAGGAATCACCCACCTTCGTAGAGATCGACAGTCACTATGTTTAACGACGCCGGAACACGTCTCTACCTGGACCTCTACTGTGTTTCGTTATGTTTCAAAGCGTTGTTATGTAAATTCAGTTCGTTTTAGGTTGATCTTGCTTAGCAGTTTGCCTTTATGGATCACCACGTGATGTATGATACAACTCCTAAATGCAGTCTAAGAATGATAAGCAAGCTTTTTCAAATCTTTTTGACTGATGAAAATCTTAACTACTGAGGGAGAAGAAAGGCATATCTTTTCACACAGTTCATACAGCACAAACTAATGCACTTTCTCCTAAATCATCATGCAAACTTTTTCAAATGCAAAATGCACAATGCATGTATTTTCTTTTCCCTTTCTTAATGTTGATGTATTACAAAAAGAAAGTTGTTATTTAACTTTGATTTCGATTTAAAGCGAAAACAAACAAGCTTGTTCAAAATCAAAAGACACCTTAAGATTTACTTGTTTAATCACTGGAAATACATGAAATCAAACCATAATGACGAAAGTAAAAAGACTAATCAGCTATGGACAGCAAACAAGCTAACTCTTTAGACCAGCAAAATGCCTAACACAGGTTCAGATCTAAGAGGCCAAAGCAAGACTAGTTCACTTTCGTTACTGAGACAAACCTCCAAGTAATGATCAAAGGAAATCGAATCAAGAATTTCTCAAGAAAGAGACTCAAAACACCCAATTGATGAAAGCTAAGAGCAGGAACAAGATTAGGTGAAGATTCTGGACAAGGGACTAATGAATCTGGGCAGAAAAAACTAAGAAAAAACAAAATCTAAAAGCAATTAAAGCAAAAATGGAGATTTCCTAAATTTTTACAGGAAGACGCAGGCAACCCGTTAGAACAGGCGCGGGCCCGCTCTGTGCAAACGGCAACAGCGCGTCCAAAGACGCACTGTGCAGTACTCAGAGGGTGCGTCCGTCTGAAAAACTCAAGAAAAACCAAAATAAAACTAATCCTAAGCTAACCCACCCAGAGACAGAATCACAGAGCCAAAACTAGAAAAATAAACCAATTTTCTCAAAGCAAAGTTCACATAAAGGAAAAGACTTTTCTCATTAATGGATCCCCAGCGGAGTCGCCAATTTGTCACACGGAATCTGTCAAGGGTGCGGACACGGCTGACCTTCCTAGAAGTCTAAGACATTCTAATGACAAACAAGACAAAATGGAGTGATCTTTCTCTAAATACACCTTTTACAACATGAAAACTACAAGTGTTTAGGCTTACCTTATTCCAAAACGTTGTTGTTGAAGTCTGTTCTTGACGATCCGGATGAGCTCCTCCTTCAAGTCAATTCCTGCAACCACAAACAATCAAACAATTACCAAGCACTTGCATTTCATATAATAAAACATATATTCAACATGCAGACCAAGGAACACATGAAATAACTCATTAACACAAGCTATTGAGAAAAATAAACCAGTTTGTATTAATAACGAAACAAAGAAACTCTTACAACCTGGCCTTGGTGTTGTGCAAGTTCCTCCCA
The DNA here is from genome assembly GCA_031772625.1 of Pinus tabuliformis. Taxonomy (NCBI): domain Eukaryota; kingdom Viridiplantae; phylum Streptophyta; class Pinopsida; order Pinales; family Pinaceae; genus Pinus; species Pinus tabuliformis. The sequence continues at coordinate 1,006,727,840 of CM062807.1, read as the reverse complement.
GGGTCCATCAAGGGTTTTCCTCTACTTTGACAAAGCTCACCCTCTCCCAAGTAGAATCAAGTGAAGACAATCTCTCCTCACAAAGGCTCTAATGGAAGACCTAAATCCTGCAGCATTTACCCAAAGAAAATGTATAGCTCCAACCTCCTCTCCTTCTGGCTCAATGCCTTTATTTATAGTGCTGTAAAGAGGTTATTCAGGTCCACTATCAATGGGATCATCCCCCTCTATGGGTGGGATAGCTCCCTTATTGATGGGATAAGCTCCCCCTTAATAGAGATACATGAACCAACTGGAGGCGCATCCATTTCATCAAACCGACCTCTAGAATGTTCTAGAAGTAACCACAAGTAACTTTTTCAAGATAAAACTCGCGCATTTTGCCTTTTACAGAGGGACGCACCTGTCCCTTAACATACAGAGCGTCCATGGACGCAAATTTTGTGAACATGGTCCGCGTCCCCGCAGGTAAGGCTAGAGAGAACCTGCGACCCCAGAGATAAACATAGTTTTTACAAGACTTTCTCTCTTCTTTGAGTTTGAGATGGATAACAGAGGCATGAGACTTGCCTAAGAGGGTAGCATGACTGTTGATTTGAGCCATACTAACTGTAAGTAGTCAAGGTGACATTTTTTAGTGTAACAGATTGCCCCCTAAAGTGCGAAGCCTGGAATAGAATAGGGTTTTGTAATTCTAGGAAGGGTGAAGCGCTTTATCATTTCAAGGATTGCCTTGTGGATGGCCTGGTTGGAACCTGCAATTTTCAACACAAAATACATGGATAAGATTATATCATCACTGAGGTAGGCATTCCCATACTCAGATTCAAAACTTTAACTAATGGACTAACTATTCTGATACAGGAATGATCTTGCAGTACATCATTTTTATAGACTTTTGTAGACACAGTATGGACGCAGCCATCTGTTTATGATTAGTCTACATAGATAATGAATACAAAACTCCTCGCAGCCTGGATGGTAGAGACTAGATCCAGGGTCTTCACTTCTACTTCCCGAATTGGTACGATTCTAACCATGTGATTAAATGATTCGATGTCGAACATGGTAGAAACCACTTGATTACCAGTCAATGATGTAAACTGTTAACAAGCGTGAGAGAAACCACCAGTAATGTCAATGGTTCTCAAAGTACCAAGCACAACCCGTGAAATGTGAATAGATGTTTTGATGTCGAACACTTCACGGAATCCTCTGATCGAAAGTCAATGATGTAAACTGACGTCAAAGGCGAGAAACCTGCCATTGATGCATGCAGACTTCAAGGTATTGTCGATTCCTAAGTCATCTTTCTAGATAATGTGTCGATGTCGATAGAAAGCGACCCGTTGCAGGCAAGCCCGCAACACGAAATCATTGTTCAAGTTGAAGAAATGTTGCTGTAAGGACTGACTCAGGGATGGTCAAATGGATGACAAGTATTTTGCAGATGAAATTTTTTGCTTGCAGACCTCTTGAACACATAACGACACAACAGATGGCTTGGTGACGTATAACTCAAAGTTAACCCCTGAAACCCGGTTAAAGACTTTCAAAGTGATTTGGTCAACTGTGAGGTAAAAGATTTCCCAACCCAGGTGAATGAAAAGTGTCGTGTTCAAGAGCGGTAATAAAGTTTCTTCTGAGACAAAAGGTGACAAATAGGTTCATTCTTCTCTTTTTTCCCCCACCATTTCTGGCAAGTACCTCTTTATTTTTAACAAGCTTGAGGAGGATAACATATGCTTGATTATAAGCTCATCCTTCGGACGAGTCCAACCTAGTTTAAATTCGAACCCTAGGAAGGAGTGGTTCGTTCCTGTTTGTAATCGAACAGGTCCTCTACTGTAAAAATTTAACGAGCCCAGTATAGGAGAAACTCGGCGTTTTTCATTTTTAGAGAGTCTGAAAAAACTAAAGGAGACTCCACGTTGAACTTTTTCGTATATTTGTGTCCCTCAAGCCCGAAAAAGTATAAAATAATACCTGGGGGAACCGCTTGATCTTGCGACCAAGGAGTACTTTCATAATAGTGTCGTTGACCTGAAAAGTAAAAAGCGATCAAGGACACGTCGTTTTATTTCCCTATCGAGTTTGAAACGACAAAAACCCGACAATCTTTTCCTGATTTTGCGGTCAGAAAAGAGCTAAAAGGGGACCGTCTTTTAATTCCGTTTTAACGAGTGTAAAAGAAACGCTCGGCAATCTTTTCATGTTTTAAGAGTCTGAAAAGGGCTTTAAAAGAGAACTCCAAGGTTTCACTTTTTCGTAAGTTTTAACGAGTTCGAAAAAGGGATAAAAATGTACTCATGGTTTTCATTTTTTCGTAAGTTTTAACGAGTTCGAAAAAATGATAAAAATGTACTCATGTGGCCGACTTTGAATTTAATTTACGAGTAGGAAAAGACGGAAAGATCTCGGCATTTTCATTTGTTTTACGAGAATGAAAGATAGCAAAATAATCTCGGTATTTTCATGAGTTTAACGAGTCTTGAAAATAACTGAAATTGACTCGAGATAGGTTTCATTTTTACAAAAGCTTGAAACAAAGAAAAACTATGCTTCAGAGTAGTTTCATTTTTTCACAAGCTCGAAACAGAGAGAAAACTGTGCTTGATGCCCCCTAAGCATGATTGCTAGAGCGCATGCCCCCCAACTTCATTTCATTCAACCAGTTGGATGAAATGAAGGTTCATGAACGAGATCATTTGAAAGACTCGACCTAAAATTGTAAGAAAATTATGCAAAAACTGAAATAACTAACCTAAACGTACAACCTAACCTCTATGAGGTCTAGTCAAACTCTCGACTAAATTAGAGGAGGATTTGTTTCATTTTTTAACGAGCTTGACACAGGAAAAGAACTATGCTCGGATTCAGTTTCATGTTTATGCAAGCTTGAAACGAAAAACTATGCTTGTTATAAGTTCACATGCCCCCAGCATAATGATGCAAATCAAGGTACATGCCCCCCAAGCTTCATTGCATTCAATGAGGTGGATGGAATGAAGCTTTACTTTCAAGATCTTGGAAAGACTTGTGGGAGTTGTTTCATTTTTTAGGAGGTTGACACAAGAAAAGAACTATCCTCATACCTGATTCATTTTTTAACGAGGTTGACTCAGTAACAGGAACTATCCTCACACACACTGATTCATTTTTTAATGAGGTTGACACAGTAAAAGGAACTTTCCTCACAATCCTACTTTTTACAGTCTACCTACATAACATAAAATCTAGCTGATTCATTTTTTAATGAGGTTGATTCAGTAAAAGAACTATCCTCATTACAGCCTATTTCATTTTTTAACGAGGTTGATACAGGAAGAAACTATCCTCGTACTCACTGATTCATTTTTTAACGAGGTCGACACAGTAAAAGGAACTTTCCTCGTACCATCCAGTTTCATTTTTTAACGAGGTTGAGAGAGGAACAAACTATCCTCGTAACAGCCTATTTCATTTTTTAACGAGGTTGATACAGGAAAAACTCTCCTCGTAACATCCAATTTCATTTTTTAACGAGGTTGAGAGAGGAACAAACTATCCTCGTACTAGCCTATTTCATTTTTTAACGAGGTTGATACAGGAAAAAACTATCCTCGTACTCACTGATTCATTTTTTAACGAGGTCGACACAGTAAAAGGAACTTTCCTCGTACACACTGATTCATTTTTTAACGAGGTTGACACAGTAAAAGGAACTTTCCTCACAACTAGCCTGTTTCATTTTTTAATGAGCTTGACACAAGACAAGGAACTATGCTCATGACTTCCAGTTTCATTTTTTAATGAGGTTGAGACTAGAAGAAACTATCCTCACAACATTGATCATGGCTTTCAACTGGAGGAAAGACATGTCAATGGACACACCTTGATCATGGCTTCCAAGAGGTCTTCATCCGAAGGAAGAATACTTCTTGGGAAGGAACACATGTCAAGGGACTCAAAAGGGATAAGAACATCGTGTTCAAGTAATCCCATAGAGTTTTCCATGTCAATTACCGGAGCTAAATCAAAGGAAGATGAGCAAACAGTGAGAGGCTCACTTACATCGGTAACTGAAATCATGGGACCAGTTGCCACATAATTAACCCGTGGCAGGGTAGATACCACTTGAGAATCAGGAACATTTAGGGGTGTCATATTATTGGTAGTCGAAACAAGACTAGGGAATGAAAGCTGGTCTACAGTCACAATATTGCCATTGTGAGGGAAAGACATCACACGAAAGAGTGTCGATACGACGGCTTTCATTGCATAAACATAGTCTCGCCCAAGGAGTAAATTGAAATCCAAGGGACCTCGAACTACCATAAGATCAATACAGACAGTTTTACCTTCCAAGGTAATAGAAAACTTAGGAAGGATCCCTAAAGGTTCACTAATGGTTCTGTTAAAAGCTTTCAGATTCTGCGTAATAGGCGCAAGCTGAGGGGAACCCAAAGCTTTCCAAACAGTTGAGGATAAAATACTAACAGAAGCACCTTCATCTACCTGAGTACGATGTATGTCCCTACCACCAGCCTTGACAACGATTTGGAAAGGGATGGAGGAAGGAAGACGAGGTTCTGTCAGTCTATTCCAATCAAAGGAAAAGACCTCAGTGCTTGGAGGGGGTTCTGCAGAAACAGGTGAAATGCCCCCCGGCATAGAAGAATCCGATGTAACAAGAAGAACATCAGCGGTATGAAATTTACTCTCGAAAAGGAGAGTGTGATCGACCGAATGTGAAATTGAATCGACCACTTGATCAACTAATTGATCATCAACCTGAGTGACATGAGTTTCACTCTCCAATGGGAGAGTGTGACCGACTGTATTTGAATTTGAATCAATCACTCCGTCAGTTGACGGTAGGTTGGGAGAAAGTTTACGGTAACCAGTTGGAAATTCTTGCTATGGAACAGTAAGGTTTTCCAATAATGTTGAGGCTTCATCCATGTGAGGGCAAATGTGAGTTTGATGACTCCCTTTGCATAACTTACAAGGAAACCTAACTTTACCCTTTTTCCCAGGAACCTGACTATCACTGGTTGATGGATCAACGGAAAGTTGATGGGATTTTTCTGACCATACTTCCAAGACCTTTGGAATGCCAGGACAATTGACAAGGAAGTGGTCACCCTTACAAAGCCTGCAAGGGTATTTGGGTTTACGATGCATGTCGGAGTTTTCCTCAACACAACTAACACTTACAGCCATGGTTGGTTGGTTGACTTCTTTCTTATCTTGCTTCTTCTTCTTCTTCTTCTTCTTCTTCCCTTTCTTCTTCTTCTTAGCCTCCTGGTTACTAGCATCAAGGCTTTTACCAGGCGAAGAGGAAGAAATGGAGGAAGAAAAATTAGGCGAAGAAGGTAAAGGGTCAACAGAAGGTTGGTGATGTTGAGATGGTGAACTCTGTTGAGGTGAAGCATCCGGTTGAGATGGAACAATTGGAGTATTTTGGGCCAACGAAGTTGAAAATAACCATATCGGTAAACCTATTGTAAATCCAGGTAATGACAAAGTAGCCATATAAGGAGGACCAACATTTCCAAAGTAAGGAAAAGTACTAGGATTCTCATTAGGAGGGGTTCCTAGGTTGATAAATTCCAGAACATTTGCCATTATATTCAACTTCAGTGAATTTTATTAACAATTTATAACTAAAATTAACAATTCACAATTCACACCTAACAATTAAAATTCACAATTCACACCTATGGTCTCTAAAAGTAAAAACAAACAAATTAACACGCGCTATCAAATCTAGGAGTCAAACCATACACAAATAGTAGCCTTCCGGACCGAAAACACTAGTTGGTGATGAAGCCCAACATCGCTGAATTCAGTACAGAAGTGGCGGGTGGAACAGTTACCCCGGCAACCTGCTTAATGAATAGACCGGACCAAGTTCCTCCACTTTAACCGTCTCGAGTGAAGTGAACCCCCCGGAAAATCCAAGTGAGTATAACCGACGTCTGCTCCAGGTACAGTGGGACCTTCCCTCCACCGTCACCTCGGTAGAACCCTAAAGATTATGGTCACTAAGGTCACCAACAGTAACAAATACACCTGGGGGAACAGTCTAAACTCCGACAGCACGCAAGGGCAGAGTAGCAAGCTCAATCCCCTTACCGGCTCCTTGACAACAATCCAAGGTTTACCGATAAGTGACCCCTGGCTCCTCGACAATGGTTAATCCGAGGTTTACCGTTTGTAATACGTACTGTCTGGCGTCGTTCCCAACGAGGGGGGAATGATCCCCTCACTGGTTCGGACACGAGCTCGTGCTTCTCCTTTAAGAGGAGCTTTCCCAGAGTGCAATTGAAACAATTGGATTTATTCTACTCAAGATAAACTATCTGTTTGGTTTTGTAGTCTTGGAGAGTTAAGTACTCACCTACTCCAAGACCCTAGCCTAAGCTATGTTGGTGCTTCAGAGCCCTAGAAATGTAAAAATTACTAGATGAATTTTTATTAAGCGTTGTGTTATTAAGGCTGTTATTACTCAAATGGGTAAATGGAGATGAAACCAATGGTGTTATGACCCGACTCAACTGAATGCAATCGAATATGATAATGTAATCTTTTCAATTCGATGAATCCTAACTAAAGTAAGGAGAGAGTTTCCATTTACTTCCAACAATGCAAAAAATTGATCATTAAGAGAAAATTTAACAAATTCTCTAATGCACTAATTTCATCAAGAAAAACTAATGCAAATCAATTCCAAACCAATTTTTATTTTTATTTTTGTGTAAATTCAAATCAAAGAAAGCTGATCTAAATCTACGATTGATTTTTCAGAATGTAAACTATGCAATTGTAATCTATGCACAATTCACATGAAAAGTATGCAAATGTAATCTATGCACATTTTTCATTCATATTCTGAAACTGAGAACTCTAATTATGCAAATGTGATCTATGCAAGAGAATTCTCAAACACAAGATGATTCTAATGTAATCTGAGAACCAATCAAGTGCAAGTCGAGAAAATTGGGTGAGAGTTCCAAAGATCAAAACATAAAAACACTCAAAGGCGATTAACACTCATACACAATTTAGCCCCCCCCGACGAATGAGGGGGAAATTTTTTTTGCAAAAACAGAAGCAAAAAGATGCAAAATTGTGAAAAGACTGAGACAAACCTCCAAGTAATGATCAAAGGAAATCGAATCAAGAATTTCTCAAGAAAGAGACTCAAAACACCCAATTGATGAAAGCTAAGAGCAGGAACAAGATTAGGTGAAGATTCTGGACAAGGGACTAATGAATCTGGGCAGAAAAAACTAAGAAAAAACAAAATCTAAAAGCAATTAAAGCAAAAATGGAGATTTCCTAAATTTTTACAGGAAGACGCAGGCAACCCGTTAGAACAGGCGCGGGCCCGCTCTGTGCAAACGGCAACAGCGCGTCCAAAGACGCACTGTGCAGTACTCAGAGGGTGCGTCCGTCTGAAAAACTCAAGAAAAACCAAAATAAAACTAATCCTAAGCTAACCCACCCAGAGACAGAATCACAGAGCCAAAACTAGAAAAATAAACCAATTTTCTCAAAGCAAAGTTCACATAAAGGAAAAGACTTTTCTCATTAATGGATCCCCAGCGGAGTCGCCAATTTGTCACACGGAATCTGTCAAGGGTGCGGACACGACTGACCTTCCTAGAAGTCTAAGACATTCTAATGACAAACAAGACAAAATGGAGTGATCTTTCTCTAAATACACCTTTTACAACATGAAAACTACAAGTGTTTAGGCTTACCTTATTCCAAAACGCTGTTGTTGAAGTCCGTTCTTGACGATCCGGATGAGCTCCTCCTTCAAGTCAATTCCTGCAACCACAAACAATCAAACAATTACCAAGCACTTGCATTTCATATAATAAAACATATATTCAACATGCAGACCAAGGAACACATGAAATAACTCATTAACACAAGCTATTGAGAAAAATAAACCAGTTTGTATTAATAACGAAACAAAGAAACTCTTACAACCTGGCCTTGGTGTTGTGCAAGTTCCTCCCAGGGTCCATCAAGGGTTTTCCTCTACTTTGACAAAGCTCACCCTCTCCCAAGTAGAATCAAGTGAAGACAATCTCTCCTCACAAAGGCTCTAATGGAAGACCTAAATCCTGCAGCATTTACCCAAAGAAAATGTATAGCTCCAACCTCCTCTCCTTCTGGCTCAATGCCTTTATTTATAGTGTTGTAAAGAGGTTATTCAGGTCCACTATCAATGGGATCATCCCCCTCTATGGGTGGGATAGCTCCCTTATTGATGGGATAAGCTCCCCCTTAATAGAGATACATGAACCAACTGGAGGCGCATCCATTTCATCAAACCGACCTCTAGAATGTTCTAGAAGTAACCACAAGTAACTTTTTCAAGATAAAACTCGCGCATTTTGCCTTTTACAGAGGGACGCACCTGTCCCTTAACATACAGAGCGTCCATGGACGCAAATTTTGTGAACATGGTCCGCGTCCCCGCAGGTAAGGCTAGAGAGAACCTGCGACCCCAGAGATAAACATAGTTTTTACAAGACTTTCTCTCTTCTTTGAGTTTGAGATGGATAACAGAGGCATGAGACTTGCCTAAGAGGGTAGCATGACTGTTGATTTGAGCCATACTAACTGTAAGTAGTCAAGGTGACATTTTTTAGTGTAACAGTTATCCACGTGGAAGCATTTGACAAGGTGTGCAATGCATGCAATGTGCAAAAATGTGGTTGGGACTTGTGTGTACCCGGACAAACACCTTTTCGGTTGGTTGATAGAGTAGAAGCCGTAATGCCTATGGAGTCTATCATGTCTAGTCCACACATCATGGTGCTCATAGGGGTAACAGACCACAGAGCCCTAGAAGAAAGGCTCGCGCAGTTGGAAGAGCTCGAGGAAGAACGGTTGGGACTCGATGAAGAGATCCAGTAGGGTGATCTTAGGCTCCAGGAACTCATGAATGAAAGAGTTCGGATGAGGGAGAAAAGTGCCATGCCGGAAGCAGAAGTCAAGAAGCTTGAGGAAGGAATAAAGAAGGATTTCCTTAACAGAAACACTGTGGTGATAGAGCAGGATGAGCTCAAGTACATTGACAGATTTGGTGACTACCGTCGAGAGTTTATTAGTTTGATGCATTGGATGGGACCGTATGTTATTAAGGAAATCACAGATGGTGGCACAGTGTAGTTGGAGAAGTTAAATGGCGAACTCTTCCCAAGAAAACTAAATGGTAGTCGGTTGAAGCCTTACACAGGTGGCCCGACCATCTGACTAGCTGCGAGAAGAATAGTCTTAGCACTCCAGGTAGCTGAAAGGAGGCGCGGGACTATAAACTACTCTACCCGAGAGCTGCGCAATGTCAGGACTGCGTGCAGCAGCGAGGTGTCACAGGGTCCGCGACAGTGCAAGGGTAGTTGCACTGCCGCGCAGGTTGGCTGGAAAGTGACAAATATAGTCACTATTCACGATGTGATGCTCAGTTTGAGACCAAATGGAGCGGGCGAAAGGCATTTAAGGCAAACTTTATGGGCTAGATTTGGGAAAATCTGCCGCCAAGGGAGAATTAATGGACTGTGTTTGGGGGGAACGGTCAAATTCGAATTCAAAAGGTGCTATAAATTACAAAGGGTTGCTCAACAAAAAACACTTGGCCATTTGAGAATTGAGCTATTGCACACCCTAGAGATTTATGAACCCAGATATGTTTGATCTTTTGAAGTCGAAGGCGTTGTTTGAGCACTTACCTGAGCCTTTGAGAGATTTGTGGAATAGAAATATGGCAGTGTCATGGATATCTGAGAGATGACCATTGAAGAGGCCGCGCAGGCCATGACGATAGGAGATGCCCCAAAAAGTGCCAGGATAGTCGCAAAAACCCCTAAATCATCGCACACACCAAGACCCAAGAAAGATAAGCAGCCTATGGTACCAGTGCGCGTGTCCCCTAGAAACCCGCTAAGAACTAAACTTACCATGGAAGAAAAGGGGAAGGCGATCAATTCGGAAGCCGATGAGGAGGAGGAAGACCTTGAGGAAATCATGGTGGAAGAGAAGGAGGACGAAGAAATGGAGGAAGAAACCAAGGGTGCGGAACCTCTGACCAGGTTTCTTGCATATGTTCCTTCGTAGAAGGGGAAAGCACAGGTGCCCAAGGACCTAGATGAGAGAATGAGCTCTCTGTAGAGTCCGCTGCTACCTGATGATATCATTTTTTATGTAGCACACTTAGGACGGGTGCCAGTTCTAAAATTTGAAGACTAGGATCTCGCAGACCACAAGAAATTCCCACATTTGGCAATCACGTAGCTAATACGGTGGAAGAAAAATACAGCGGTGGGAGTCATAGAATTGGAGCCGCACAAGTGGTTGTGAGGAGTAGAGAAAGCAGGGTTGTTAAACCTGCTCTGGGTGCCGCATTACCATTGTGCCCCAGTGACTATCTTTGTCATCAGACAACTGCTCTGCCTAGTGCATGATGGGTGCTTGTGGCTGGAGGAGCCCATCCCCATCACGGATCATCTAATTCACAGAATTACCTGGCTCCCTTGCAAAGGGGAGGATCCAGTGAACATATTTGAGGGTAAAAGTGATGATTTGTCCATTGTAGAGGCCATGAAGAAGAAGTTCAAGCTGAAGAAGAAAAAGAGAGGGTACGCGATCTCTAGTATCAATAACGTTGTGGTCAAAGTCATGACGCAGATATTAACCAAGAAAGTTATGCAGAAGTGTCGTGCGGATGAGGTGCCCGTGCTGGTGGTTGCACTTGTCGCGCAGTGCGCAGACGGGGTCCAGTTTAATTGGGCAGATTGCTTGTGCAGGGAGTTCCTGGAAAATTGTCGTGAGGCACAAGAACAGGGGAAGGCTTTCCACTATGCATGGCTTCTGCTATCCATAGTGCTGGTGGCTTGGGAATTACCTAAGGACAGGCAGTTCCCCACAATTGCGCAGGATCTTCCAGAGGCAGCGAAGTACGCTTCGTTGTGGCTAACTAAAGATGCGCAGAGGATCAGAGACAGCAAGATATTTTGTTTGTTCATGGAGATGAACATCAAAATGGGGATTAACCATAAGTCGTGGTTATCACCCACTGTCTATAACAGTCTGCAGAGCTTCGCGGAGTTCAAGGAAGAATTTCATCACGTGTACATAAGGGCGAGGAAGGACCCTGCGAAGGCATGGAAGGAGCTACCTTATCTGGCGACGGACGATGTCATATTCATCGTGCTTGAGTCGTGGCCACTAGAGTGGCGCACTCCCGCCAACTCTGCGGTGGAAGCGGAGAAGTCCACTACACAGAGGAAAAAGGAGGAGGCAAAACTGTGGATGGCACAGTTGGCAGAGAAGAGAAGGAATGAAACAATAGCAGCCAAGGTGTAGGAGGCGTACGATGCTACGAAGGTATCAGAAGAGTAGCAGAGGGCAGTTGAGAAGGACTGCAAGGGAGAAAAGTCACCTTCGCCCACACAGGAGACAAATCCAGAGGAAGGTGGCGCGGACCCGGAGACGTCATCCACACAACTAAAATGATAGCGCCTGAGAGGGCAGGTGGGGCCACGGAAGAATTCAAAAGCCTCCAAGACTTCTTTCGACCCAATCACCCTCACGGAGGGGGATCTCTAGGACATAGGGGAGACAGTGCGGGACATCACCGCAAAGGCCCTCCATCAGTTCACGGAGGAACACTAGATTGTGTTGGAGGCCCTCCGAACACAGATACAGGAGTTGCAGGTGCACACTCCTAAGGCTAGTACTCTATGGACCAGCCTCGCAGTAGGTAGGGCCACGACTAAGGAAATGCTGCGCACCTGCATGACCAACACCATAGTGTTGCCAGAGGGTGCACTGGTTATAGAAAATGAGGCCAACAGGCCTATGGTCAGTGCACTAAAGGGAGTTGGGATAAACATGGTGTGCTCCCTTAGGAGATGCTCTATGTTCTGTAGGATGGAGTGACTGCAGAACTGCGGGCCAAGGAGGGCCGCGCGCTCCAGGTGATGAGCAAGCAACGGATTAATATTGAAAAATTGAGCCTGCAGTGTGACGAGGTCGTGACACAGAATAGACAGCTAGTGCAGGTGGTTGAGGAAGCCTGCCAGATGGTCCCTGAGTTGGCCATCTTAGCAAAGGAACCAGCGGAGGTGCGCATCTGAAGACTAGCAGCAGGGGTGTGCGAGACGAAAGAAGAAATGGCTAACGTTTAGCTGGCGCTTAACCTTCAGATAGCTAAGCTGCAATTGAAGGCACAGCCTTCAACTCCGCCTGAGGTGAAGGAACAACGTGCTAGCATCATTACAGCAGGAATAACAGAGATCAGCAGTGCAGTGAAGGACTGCACCAAACTGTTTGAAGATTCATTCGAGGTCCTCACCACTTTGCAGGAGGACCCGAACATACAACGCTTAGAAATAGAGGCGCGTGAGCTATAGAAACAGTACGATGAAATAAAAGGGACCGCACAGATGGTGGCCCTTACATAGAGGCTCACGCAGATGCAGTAGGAAAAAGCGCTCAAAGAGCAGGTAGACACTTCGCGACATAAGGAAGTTGTCTTGAAGGTGCGCGTACAACCATGGAACGATGAGGCATTCATCATTACAGCCTCGATTGAATCCAAGCTCATGCAAATGCAGGGAATGCAGGAACAGGCACATGGTAGCAGTTCAGCTACAGCAATCTCTTAACAACGCATCTAGGAACTGCAGCAGGTAGCTGCTCAGTGCGCTACCGATCTTGCAACAGTCCAGGCAAAGTTGGGAGGTCTCCGTTCGAATATCTCCGCACCGACAGAGTGACTTGAGGGTGAGTCATGATGTTTGTGTTGGGGGTCTGTTGGGCACGGGATCCCCCAAGGAAAGTTTTAGGGCTTAAAGCCCAGATTTTGGCTAAAAAGTGTGAATCTGATGTAAAGACTCCGCATTTTATGGGTGCGGAGCGCGAAGTTGTAAATGAGTCATAGGGTTGCCCACCCTCAATTTTGTAAGGTAATGTCGGCTTTAGAGATCTAACCATGGTGCACGGACCATGGGATTGTATAAATAGAGCGAGGCTCTAAGTAGTTGAGAGAATCCAATTTAAGTAGTGATCATGGAATAGAATCATAGCAGAAGATCTAAGTGTAAAGTCGAGTCTTTGGGTCATAGAGTAGGAGAAGGCTCTGCAGCTAAGTGTGCAGAGGCCTAGTAGTCTGCAGTTGAGTGCGTGAACCCCTACAGCTGAGTGGGAAGGGCGAGTTGAGTCTGTAACTATTGAAGCATTAATAAAGAGAAGTTTTACAACAATTCTGTGTATTTATTTCCTATTTTCTGTATCGAATATATTGGGTAAAAATTGCATTTTTGTTTTCTATATGGTGCGCAAACATATATAACTGTGTAGATTAAGTAAATGTGAGTTAAACTATATAGTTATGCGAAGTTGACTAACATCTATAAGAGGATAATTAAGATACACAATGTAACTTGGGGAAATAGCGCAGATCGTTGCCATAGCAGCGTGAAATCACCTCAGCCACCTGGTTAGGGCTACGTAAAGGACAATTATAATAGATCGCGAAGATATCACAGGTCAGAACAGTGCGCGGAGTAACCTGCATGAAGGTAGGCACAGTTGGACTAAATTGACCCCTCAGACATCTCAAGGGTGCGGAAACTTGGTTCCAGCATCCCCCCATACTGCTTTGGGTGAGACTTTAGCCCACACATCGCGCGCTGATGCCGAAAGGGCCAGTAGTGTAGGGATTTGTTTGGCTAATTAAATCTGAACCTGGGTCAGGCCCCATCAAGCCAACAATGGGTTCTTATGGTTCTGGTCAAGAAGAAGCTGGAAGAAAAAGGAGTAACTTTGGGAGAATTCTTGAAAGAGTTTTCAGCGAGGGGTGCAGAGAAGTCTACTAGCACGAGTACAAGTAAGAAGAGGAAAGCAGAGACATTGTTTCCTGCCAAGAAGCGAGATGAAAGTACACCAATGCAAGCAAAGAAGAAGACTTTTGAAAATACTCCACTTGCGGCTAAGAAGAGAAAGACCAGAACCTCGGTGAGGAGGAAGACTGTCTCCCAAGGGACAAACCAGTCGAGTTCTCCGATTATAATTGACGAATCACCCACCGTGGAAGATGAAGAGAACGCAGAAGACGACGTCTTGTTGTCTACTTTTGTCAGAAAATTAAGGAAGAGGAAGATGACACCGAGTACTAGTGAAGTCCAAACAGAGTGCCATGAGGATGATGAGGAACAACATGCCGAGACCCTTTACAATTTCAGTGAACTAGACATGGAAACCCTCAATGATTTCGACGAATGGGGTATTGAAGCCCCTATTTTTCTAGAAAGACAGGGTATTGAAGCCCCTGCAGTTTTAGAAGGACAGGGTAATGAAGACCCTGTTGTTGGTTGAAATGGACGGGGTACTAAATCCCCTGATGAATTGAGTGCACAAAGCATGAAGGTTGTGGAGGGTATCAAAACCCTCGATGACAAGAAAACCCCGAGTGCAGAAACCCTTGGCGATGTCATAATGCAAACATTTGACGGCCTTGACCTTGACAACGACGGAACCTGTTTCGAGTCTATTGGAGAGAAGACATTCACTCCTAAAGATCTTAGCACGACACCCTCCACTCTCTACCTCAACAGCCGAATAGTGGATTTGGAGCAGCAAGTTCATGACTTGGAGGCGAAGGAGCAAAGTTGGCAGAATCAGAGCGAGGTGGAGCTACTTGCAAAGGTAAAAAGGCAGAAGAAGCAAGTAAAGGTATGGAAGTATCGGGCTTCCAAATTCTATAAACACCTCAAGAAGGTGACTAAGCAGACGAAGAGCCCGAGACAAAAAGCCAAAGATAGTGAAAGAAGGAATAAACATTGAAGTTCAGGATTGAGGAGCTCGCCATTCATTTTCGAGGATTTTTTTGCAGAGGTGAAATGTTGTGTGAGGACACACAACAACTTAGGGATGAGAGGATGTTGGTGTCCCAAATTGCCCTATTTTTACCCCATTTCTATAAACAATAACCTCTATTTTATCTCAACATAAACCTCTCTTTCCTGCACTAGTCCAAGATAACTACCTATTCATGCACATGCTTCATATTTTACATGAAGATTTATTAAAGTTCTTTATTAATCATTTTTATATATATTTCACGCCTATTAAGTACCTCTTGTAACTTATGTTAATTTCCTAGAAGTAATTGATGAACTTAGTATTAATTATGATTGAGTATGATCAATGTTATGAAACCAACTCACAAAAGACATAGAAAAGATAGATCAACGCCTTATAATTCAGCCTCTTCGAGGGGGAAACCTCCTTAACATTACACAAATGAACAATTCTTCGATGATACAAATGACAAGACCTAATTTCTATATATAGGAGGTTGTGTAGGGGCCTAACATGCCCCTCTCCTTCAAAAAGTGTTGTCCTCAACGCTTGAGTAGTTCTTGATGCTTCTGTATAAAATTCTTGTCCTCCCATGTGGAATATTCAGTAGGTAAGTTCTTCCACTTGATGAGATACACTAAAATTAATCGATTTCGTAGCTGGTGGGCTCCAGTATTGTAGCAATAATGCTACAACTCTTGGAGCTTCCTTCTCTAATTTTATCAACCCGGTAGTTCGTAACAAACTTGGAAGCGACGGTGCTGTATGCACAAGTACTAGCTCTTGCCGCAGCTGTCACTTGGTCAGCTGGCACAAGTCCGCTAGGAGCTTAAGCCAACTTCTATGAGCTCTTAGAAGAATCTTTTTAATTGATGGATGAAAGCTAACTCGAAGGAAGCTAATCTAATTGCAAAAAGAAAATGAAAGCCAAAAAGAAACGCAAACCCTAGCAAACCCTAATTATACCAACTAGTCCTACTGACGCAAAGGAGAGCATGCAAACTACTAAAAGAGATGCCATTACTTCTATGAAGGTAAAGTACATGTGTCTAGACTACCTCTATCTGAAGAAAACATCTTTTTGTATTTTTGTTTAAGTTGTTGGAATTATCATGCATGTGCTTCTAACTATTTTTGACTGTGCAGAGGTGGATCAAGGAGGAGAAATGCTTGGGAAAGGTTGGGAAGGTTCATAGAGGGTCTAAGGGGTCCCTAACACCCTTCCAGAGAGTCTCACAAAGTTTGGCTGCCAAGAAACCGTGTTTATGAGCTTCTACAGGAAGTCTGCAGGGGTTCTACAGGATGTTCAGGATTTCTACAAGATGTTCTGTAATTCTTCTACAGGATGTTTCGAAATGGGATTTTGGAGCATGGATGGAGGGAAAAAGATGGAGGAATGAGTATGGAGGTGAAATAGGGGTGTGAAGAGGTCTAGGACTTGGTGGATGAGGCTAAGGAGCGATTGGATTTGTTCAAGGATGGATGAAGCGATGTTGCACAAGAAGATGAGAATCATGGCAAAGTAAGCGGATGAGGCAAATGTAAGGTAAGGGTTATAAGTGAAGGGCGAAGCAGGTAGGTTGGATGGAGTATGGGCAAGTAAGGAAGGATAACAGGTACTCTGCAAGTGGTTTTTCAAACTGACCAAACAAAGACATGCAAGAAAACAAAGATCTAGTTATAAAACCTATGACCTAGTTACTTCACTCTAATCTGACCTAACAGCAAAAGGAAATGAACGGAAGTTTATTTGCAGTGAAACCATGTGAAACAACTATGAAACTAAGTGATTGTAAAACTAAGCATGCATCCAAACTGATATCAAGTTCTACGAACGAGATTCAAACACTAATGATTGCATGGTGAAGCAAAGAAAGTGTTTTTGTTTGGGACAACATGGTTACTTCAACTCCAGCCCCTGATCCAATAAGGAAGAGGTGAAACCAAAAGCGTTTGCTGACCCTTTTTTGGAGCTTTTTCCTGTTATTATCCTACCAATATATTCTAAACATAAACAGCTACTTTAACCATCAAAATAAATCTAAATAACGAAGCAAGATCTAAATCTAAATAGCAGATTTTATTTTAAGAACGCAGCAAACACATAAAGATAAACGAAGGAGGTACTGGGCGCTTGGGATGGGCCCAACCCCAAGAGCTATAGCCTCCCAAAAGAGATTTAGAGCTGGTGCAAAGCTGGATTCATCTTTATTGATCAAGAAATGAAGAGTTACATCAAAACTGTCCACAAGAAGGACTTGAAAATGAGCTGAAAGCAAAGCTAATCTATTGCATAAAAATCGAACTACAAACTAGCTAACTATTGGCTACAAAATGACTAACCACTAGCTACTATCTACTGGCTAACTAGCTAACATCCACTGGCTAACAAAAATGAGGCCATAAGCCTTCTTATTTATACAATTTGAGGACCCAACAGTCCTCCTAAAATTTAGGGACTTGGTTGCCCAAGACTTGTAGTTAACAGCAGTCCTACTTGACTTGCTTGGCTGCCCTTGTGTTGATTGATTCGGTGGCCCTTGAACTCCGAGATGATGGTGGAGAATTCGAGGTAAGGGCCCATAAATGAAGGGGACACCTTCCTACAAATCCTCTCCCTTGTTCTCCCACGAATTTGGCTGCCAAGTGCTCATTAAGACCTTCAATTTTGTCTCCAAATTGACCAAAAAGGCTACACAAAGCACACATTAGACTTGTTGGCATAATGACTAACCCAATTCACTCTATTAGCATAAATATAATTAAAAACATGCAATAAACTAATGAGAATGGTGGATTAAGTCAAATTAGGAGGTTGAATGAGCCCAAATAATTATCCATTTTTGGGGCTCATCATCACCCCCCTACTGAAAGTGTTGCTCATCCTCTGAGCAACCAATCTCTCTCCTCATCTTTGATGGCCCTGGTGGCCTCCTTGTCATGCCAAGCTTCTGAAGTGATGTCCTCTTTTCTGTCATGAAACCATGCTTCTTTGCTTCTTCCCACTGCATGTTCCTTTTCCTAGTGAATTCTCAGCCTTGGTATGATTGTGCAAGTATATTCAATCTGATGGCGGCAATGGTGGTGAAAGGATATGAAACCAGTGGAGGATGGAAGAAAAGAGTGGTTGCATGCCTCCTCAATAGACTTCAAGCTTCCAATCCCTCTCCATAATTGATTCTGGCCTGCCCAAAGGCTTCTACAGGATGTTTCTGTTAAAAATACAGAACTTCCTGTAGAAAGTCCTGTAGCTTCCTGTAGAACTGTCTCAGCTTCCTGTAGAACTGTCTTTGAGTCCATCATCTTGATTTGCTCTCTCTAGGTGAAGGTTTTTAGCTTCCTCATTCACAGATGATGGATCTCTTTGAAGGAGACTCTTCCTTTTGTTTAGCTGTGGTGTCCTCAATTGTAATTGGCTCCTCTGACTGTGGCTAGGGTCTGCCAGCTTTTATCCACATGCTCCTTCTTGCCTTAAAGTACATGGAAGGCTCCCTTTTTTGCTTCCCTTTTTGCTTTGGAGATGTGCTTAGGGCATCTAGCACTGCTACCGCCTCCCTGGCCAAAATCTCAGGCGATTTCTCCCTTTTCTGCTCTGTTTCCAGACTTCCTGTAGAAAGTCCTGTGTCAACTGTTTTCTGGCTTCCTGTAGAAAGTGTCTTCATTGTTTTGGTCTGCGTGTCTAGGGGTGTCTTCCCTTTTAATTTTGGTGTGGTTGCCTTGGTTTTGTCTTCACTTGTTTGGACTTTTTCAGTCCTGTCTGCCCTGCTTTGTAATTGTTTCTTCCAGGGTGTTTGTGTCTTTATCTCACCTGCAGCTTTGGCCTCAACAGCTTGTCCTGTTTCTTGCTTTTCCTGTGGCTTCTCCTGTGATTTTTCCTATGATGGTCTTCCCTGGGTTTTCTTACCCTTAGCTTTCTTCCCCTCTATTTTCCTCTCTGCCTCGATGTGCTCCGGGTCCTTGCTGCTGGATGAGGTGAACTCTTCAGCCAGAGTCTGGATGTCATCACCCTTGGACATATTGTGGAAAAACTCCCAAGAAATAGGGACAGTATAAGTATGGAGAGCATCTTCTACAAGGAGCTTGATAAGCCCATGATGGGCCAGCTGGTCTGGTGTTTCCTCCTTCAATTTCGTGCTACACTTAACCAATGACTATATGAGAAAGTATGTAATGCTCAATTTTTGTTTTGAGGGCAAATCCATCATGTGCCTGAGCTCTATTAACAAGCGGAAGTGATAACCATACACAATTCTTAATCGCCCTTCACAGGTAATATATTTCACAATTTGAAGGCCGAAGTCACCCCAAAATGGTTGTAGGCTAGCTCTCTAGACCCCATTTTTATCCTCTGAATACTGCTCTTCTGGTAGGAAGAATTCCTTTCTGGCTTTTTTTTTTTGGCCCAACTTCCTTTCCTCCTTATCCCAGGGCATCTCCAATGGAAATCCAGTGATCTGGCTAATGAGTTCACAGGTAAATAGTCCTACCACCTCAGGAGTTTCCCTCAACTTCTTGGAGTCTGAGGGTTCCTTTCTGATAAACCCTCCAGGCATGGTGAAAACACCCTATTTTTGGCTTGATCTCTGGTTAAGGTGGAAATTCGGATGTGATTTTTCTTCTTGGTTCTTATGACAGAGTTTCATCACTGTGTAGATCTCTCCTCTCACCACTTCTCGGGTTATAATACTGTTGTTGCCCCAAAACTCGACTGATCAACAAGAATTAAGCTCTCACAGACATAGTGCAGAGCTAATTTTTACACCAACCATGTAACAGTTGCAAAACAGAGATTGGATATGTGCACAGGTGAGTGTTACAATGGTTTATCGCTTCCAACAGAGGAATTTCTTAATAGGAACTGTGGAAGAGAATTTGACGCAGAACCAATTGAAACATTCCGTGTAACACACAGGAAAACTGCTATTCTGGATTCACAGGAAGACTTGTTCCATATTTTCTTATTCAAAAACAACTTTAATTCGCCACCTTTCAGATGTATCATGCATGGAAGAGTGTTTTTTCCAATCCTACCTCTCTCAGAACTCCAAATTCGATGAAGAAAAGTCCGGGCTTCTCTGGTCCAGAATGTTGTGCCATACTTCCTGTAGAAGACCCCACCCGTTTCCTGTAGAATGTTATTCTGCCTTTGAGTGAGCCCGATACACTAGAGAAATTCGAACCAGGCTGCAAAGCTCAGTGGAGGGCGATAGGTTAACCGATTGTGGGAGCAGAGGACACATACTTCGGCTAAGAATGTTGCAAGTGCAAATTAATCAGCGGATGGTGAGAGCCAGCCGAGCCTGTTTTTCAATTACAGCGTGATTCGTGGTGAGGAAGTGAAGTGGCCAGGCATACGTGGCCACATGCAGACTGCAGTGCTATCATGAACTGCATGTTCTCTTCTGGATCAATTGCACTAGAGTTCAAACGGCCAACACTTCCTGTTTTTTTTTTAATTTTCACGTGAGTCACCTATCCACATGTACTGCGTGACTGCCGGCTGAGTGCTAGAGAAGACAATCGGCTTAACCTTGCTAATTCGTGGCTTAATCCCACCATTCCATTAACTCATGCCGTTTTTAAATTAAATTTGTGCAATAGAAGAACGAGTTTCAGTCACATACCTCGAAGTCGAATGGCTGCCGTGAGCTGTTGTGGGTTGTCATTGCTGCATGCATTTGATTTTATAGTTGCATGATGGCTTGGTTGCTGATTCATGGCTGGTTTCCTTGTACAAGTGTCCTCTGGCCAGATGCATGCAACAAGAATTCATTTCCACGTTCAGATCTGCACCCTCAAGCTGCTGCCATTGAATTTTCACAAGACCAGAACTTGTTTTCGCCATTTCTCCCAAACGGTGAACCGGATTGATCTGAAAACTTCTGAGCATGTTCCTATCATCGTGGTGCACCTCCCATAGCAAAATCGTGATCAATGGAAGCACATATTTTGAGAAAATTAGAAAATGGCTGAATATTTCAGAGACCAATTTCTCGGAAACCGTGCATCGGAATTGGCTGAAACTGCTTGGGTAGGTTACCATCACTCATATGCATATCCCCATGAAACAGGTTTTGAAATGGATGCACGGATATGGAGAAAATGCAAAAATGGCTGATGGTGATGGAGGCTGATTTCTTGGAAACCGTGCACCGGAATTGGCTGAAACTTCTCAGGCGTGTTGCCATCACCCTTGTGCAATTTCCCATAAAACGGTTTTTCAAATGGATGCATGGTTTTCAAGTTAGGGCAAAAACAAATTTTGTTCTAGGTATTTTTGCTTCAAGGCATTTTGCAAATTTTTGCATGGAAAGAAAAACTGAGCTTGGGCTGTGATGCAGGTATGGAGATGATGGAGGAGGAGTTTGAAGATTGCAGGAGGACTTCTGAACCATTGAGGAAGCTACCAAGTTCGCCAAACCACCTTTTTGAAATCCATTTCTAGCTTCCTGTAGAAATACAGAACTTCCTGTAGAAGGCACAAAAACTCCTTTGTCTTTGTTTTGAGTGATCCTCCTGACCTGCAATGTCATTGCTGCAACCTGAAATTATTCAAGGGGAATTAGATTTCTTTTTCTTTTTCTTTTTCTCTTTTTTTTTTTTGAAAAACAACTAGGGCGCCTCATGGAGGTTTTCACCCTAATTGCCTGCCCTGGGCGCCTCCAAGGGAGGTTTTCACCCAGAGATCTTATTCTCTTTTCTCTTTTTTTTCCAACCCATTGACCGCCTCATGGAGGTTTTCAATCAATGAGCCAATCTGAGGCGCCTCCGAAGAGGTTTTCACCTTAGATTTTTATTTTCTTCTTATTTTCATTTTTTTTTTTTTTATCTTTTATCTTTTTTCTACCCTACCCTACTTGAAAAACAAAATCATTTTCAAGTATAAGAATACTTCCAATGGAGCCATGTGCACATCGAGATTAGAGAAAAAATGATGTGAAGGCTCGAAATGCATGCTTGGACAACTATCCGGACTTTAGAGACCAAATGATCTGAATTTAAAGGGATCAAACATAGCTGAGGAAGAGAGTACTGCTGCAACTTAGTCACCTTCTGAAACCATATCTCAATATAGCTTTGATATCCTTGGTCCTTTTGCTGATCTGGATCATTCTTCATGTCACCTTCTACCATGACTTTCTCATCTTCCTCTTTTTGTTGATCTTTCTCTTGAATACATGGAGGGTTTGATGGTAACCATGAGGGAGCTTTCTTGATTTCTGCTTCTGATCTCTTCTCGTCATCAAGTGCAGCCCAGGGTTCTTTGATCCCCTCTCTTGAATCTTCTTTTGCTAGATGTGATCCTTCAATGCTTTCAAGATGATCTCTTTTTTGCAATGCTCTTCCTGAGCTATGGTGAAGATCATTGAGCTCAAGAGGAGTTGTTTGGACATGTTGTGCCTCAGCTTTGCAATTGTGTTGAGCTGCTCCAATGGGCAGGTTTGGGAATGGTGGTATGGGTAGTTGAGTGGGGGTGTATATTTGAGATGGATGTGGATGGGGTTGTGGTTGGGCAGGCATTTGGGGTTGCCTTGGTGGAGCAGGAGGCGATGGTTGTGGATGAGTAGGTGGTGGAGGAAAAGAAGTGGGAGGAGTGTTGTACTGGGGCCTCCACCCCTGATGAGGTGCATTCCACTGAGGCTGTGGCTGAGCATAAGAGTGAAACGAATGAGCAGCTGGTTGGGCATAATATGGATCTATGAAGGAACAAGGAGGAGGTGTGAACTAGGAAGGATGAGCAGGGGGACCCCAAGAAGGCATGAAAGTGGCTTGATAGGGGTCATAATAGGTCTCGGGTGTCCCTTGCAGTTCCTGCTGGTAAGATCTAGGTCCATGCGGCCAACTTTGGTTCATGTAATAGAGTGATTCAGTGGCTCCTTTGGCTCTCTGATATGCAGCTTTGAATCTGGGTAAGGAAGGGCACTGATCTGTAGGATGGTATTCTTCACAGAAAAAACACACTTCTATGGAGTACAATGGACATTCATTCCTAGGATGCTTTCTAGTGCACCTAGGACAAAAAATGACCAAAGCCCTCTTGGCTTCCTCTTACTTCTGTTGGATCCGCAAGGTATCCAGTTGCATGGCAAGAAACTACCTCATATCACTCTTGAAATCTTTGATCTGATTTTCAAATTCATCTTTGGACAAGATGTTGCTCCCAACATTTCTGCTTGTAGCCATTCGCTTAGAGGAATGTTTTCTTCTTCTTCTCCCCTAGAGGTTCTTTAAATATGCCTTGATGTCCACCCAGGGGTTCTTCTTAGTCACAGCCATCGAAGAAGAGAGAGAAGGTTGGCTGTGTGAAGCAGTGGGGGTGTTGTGCAATCATTTTTCTAACTTATCTCTACTCCTACAAGGCATGAAATGAAATCTTTTTGGTTGATTTTTTTCTTTTTTCTACTTCTACCTGCAAAACTGAAATAGATTGAACTACAACTAACTACCTTGCTAAAATGAAAATGTGGAATTGAAATGAAAGCAGGAAAGGGCTAATCTATTTTGCTCAAATGAAATTGTAGGAATGAAATGCTAGTCTACGCTTGCAGAATTGAAATGCTAATCTACGCTTGCAGAAATGAAATTGCGGAATTGAAATGCTAATCTATGAAAGCGGGAAATGCTAATATACTTTTGCATAAATGAAATTTCATAATGGAAATGAAATAAACTACTTAGCAGAAGATTGTAGTGGAAAATAGAAGAAAAGCGGCAATCACCAATACTCTGACGCTTCCCCGGCAACGGCACCAAAAAGATGGTGGGCTCCAGTATTGTAGCAATAATGCTACAACTCCTGGAGCTTCCTTCTCTAATTTTATCAACCCGGTAGTTCGTAACAAACTTGGAAGCGACGGTGCTGTATGCACAAGTACTAGCTCTTGCCGCAGCTGTCACTTGGTCAGCTGGCACAAGTCCGCTAGGAGCTTAAGCCAACTTCTATGAGCTCTTAGAAGAAGCTTTTTAATTGATGGATGAAAGCTAACTCGAAGGAAGCTAATCTAATTGCGAAAAGAAAATGAAAGCCAAAAAGAAACGCAAACCCTAATTATACCAACTAGTCCTACTGACGCAAAGGAGAGCATGCAAACTACTAAAAGAGATGCCATTACTTCTATGAAGGTAAAGTACATGTGTCTAGACTACCTCTATCTGAAGAAAGCATCTTTTTGTATTTTTGTTTAAGTTGTTGGAATTATCATGCATGTGCTTCTAACTATTTTTTACTGTGCAGAGGTGGATCAAGGAGGAGAAATGCTTGGGAAAGGTTGGGAAGGTTCATAGATGGTCTAAGGGGTCCCTAACACCCTTCCAGAGAGTCTCACAAAGTTTGGCTGCCAAGAAACCATGTTTATGAGCTTCTACAGGAAGTCTGCAGGGGTTCTACAGGATGTTCAGGATTTCTACAAGATGTTCTGTAATTCTTCTACAGGATGTTTCGAAATGGGATTTTGGAGCATAGATGGAGGGAAAAAGAAGGAGGAATGAGTATGGAGGTGAAATAGGGGTGTGAAGAGGTCTAGGACTTGGTGGATGAGGCTAAGGAGCGATTGGATTTGTTCAAGGATGGATGAAGCGATGTTGCACAAGAAGATGAGAATCATGGCAAAGTAAGCGGATGAGGCAAATGTAAGGTAAGGGTTATAAGTGAAGGGCGAAGCAGGTAGGTTGGATGGAGTATGGGCAGGTAAGGAAGGATAACAGGTACTCTGCAAGTGGTTTTTCAAACTGACCAAACAAAGACATGCAAGAAAACAAAGATCTAGTTATAAAACCTATGACCTAGTTACTTCACTCTAATCTGACCTAACAGCAAAAGGAAATGAATAGAAGTTTATTTGCAGTGAAACCATGTGAAACAACTATGAAACTAAGTGATTGTAAACCTAAGCATGCATCCAAACTGATATCAAGTTCTACGAACGAGATTCAAACACTAATGATTGCATGGTGAAGCAAAGAAAGTGTTTTTGTTTGGGACAACATGGTTACTTCAACTCCAGCCCCTGATCCAATAAGGAAGAGGTGAAACCAAAAGCGTTTGCTGACCCTTTTTTGGAGCTTTTTCCTGTTATTATCCTACCAATATATTCTAAACATAAACAGCTACTTTAACCATCAAAATAAATCTAAATAACGAAGCAAGATCTAAATCTAAATAGCAGATTTTATTTTAAGAATGCAGCAAACACATAAAGATAAACGAAGGAGGTACTGGGCGCTTGGGATGGGCCCAACCCCAAGAGCTACAGCCTCCCAAGAGAGATTTAGAGCTGGTGCAAAGCTGGATTCATCTTTATTGATCAAGAAATGAAGAGTTACATCAAAACTGTCCACAAGAAGGACTTGAAAATGAGCTGAAAGCGCTGATTGTTTGTTTATCTTTTCTGCTCTAGCTTCATAGATTTGTAGGAAGGAAGATTTTATTATTTACATTTCGGAGCTATAAGGATTGGTTTGGCTCCCCTATTTAGACATGGTTTAAATACTCCCTGCATAGCAGAATTGTTTGATTCAAGGCACAATGAATATGATCATGCCAGAATAGGAACAATACTGGGAAATTTGATGTCTGGTTGTCAGCATGGAACAATTTATCCTGATTATGCTATTAGTTTGACAGACATACATCTTAAAGACTGTTGGAAAGCCTTGATAGGAGTGCAAGGACTGTCTATGGCGGATGAAAGTGAATTCTTGTCTGTAATTGTTCAAACTTCCTTTCAGTTAACAAATACAGTACATCCTAAACTAAAACAGCCGGTGTTAAAAGACTGTGTGACTGTCGGGATAGGAAATGCACAGATTGAAGGTGTGCATTATGACAAAGAAACATTACCCGATCACTGGTATATCCAATATAAGTCTTTGGCTTCAGACGATATAAGCAGAAAAATTAAAAGATTGGCTCTCGAAGATGGAGGGGTAAAAATCATTCCAAATCAGTCAATTTACCCTAGGATTCCCAAGCCAATAGTTCTGCCAGAGAAACATGTATTACCAGTAGAAAGTCCAGTCCAAAGTGGAAGAAGGTCTTTTTACAAACAGTTATCTATACCAGAAGAACAGCCGTCTACTTCCACAAGCACACCCCGGTCTGAAAAGCAATTGTATATACCTGAAGAGAAACATTTTCTCGCTGTAAATAAGATGTTTAGAACTCATGTACAGAATTATCCACCTATGGAAGAATATAGATATGAAAATAAAAGATTTGTTAGAGGAGGAAAATGGCCACCAAAAACAAAATTCTGTGTCTCTTCTTCAATGTCAAAACAGCCTGCTACCAGAGCAGATTGTGCACCTCTCCTAGAACATGAATCACAAGAGCCCAATGATCTGGAACAAGTATATCAAGTAGGAAATTACTTGACTACTTGGTGTTCTCATGCTGAAAATGTTCTAGACAATTTAGGACAACAAGCAGATCTGATAAATGAAAATTTAAAATTGTTGTATGAAGAGCAACAAGAAGAGAAGAGAGAAAAAGAGGAAAGAAGAAAAAGAAAAATGAAGAAGAAAGGTAAGAAAATCCCAAAATTTCATGTAGATATGATAGCCCCAAATTACTGGGATTTAGAGGAAGAAGTACCAGAAACAAGTGATGGAGAAGGGACTTCCAGAGACACTGGAAAGTTAACCAGTGGTTCTTCTAGAACGTTCAAAGCAGAAAAACCTTTCGAATCAAAAAAGGAAGGCATGTCTTTAGAACAAGCTGCAATAAAATTTCCATCCTTTATTATGCCATCAATAAAGAATCAAAATAAAGCTCACATCCTGAGAGAAGCTAAGTACCCGAGAGTTGAAGAAGATCTGTTTGCTACAAATTCTAGTGGTTACATTCTAGATCTAGATAACTCATCCAATCCTGGTGAGTCTATTAGAATCTGGATAGGAGCCTTATATCAGATGCAGGTCACAACAAGATTAGACAATGTGTCTATCATGATCTTAGCTGAAAAGAGGATGGCAGGAATAGTGTTTGATTGGTGGATGGCAGGATCAGAGGAAAAAAGAATAGCAGTCATGGAAGCAGGATTAGCTACATTTGAAATGCTGTTAAAAACTCAATTCATTCCAGAACCAAAAGATGAAAAGAAACAGCTATTGACTGACCTTAGCCACATGGAACTTAAAGATCTAAAATATTTAGATCAATTTGGTAAAGAATTTATGGCTAAAGTCTTTAAAGCTAATCTGTTTAATGATATTGCTCAAAAAGTTTCTTTTTTGTCAAAGTTGCCAGGAAACTTAGGAGATCTGATTATGAAAGATCTTGAGGTTCAAATGAGAAGTTTAGAACAAGTTTATTGGGTTGATCTTTTGTTTAGAGTGTCAGAAAAGGTCAAATATTTGTGTTGGCAAAAGAAGGCGCATGACATCACCCCGAGTTCAGATGTCTGCAGGACTGTATTACCATGGACGCCTTTTAAATCAAAGAAAAAGAAATATAAAAGGTATGGTAGATACAAACCCAAAAGAGTATCGAACCCAAAGAGACCTTTCAGAAAATTCAGATATTTGAAAAAGAGAATAGCTCCAAGAAACAACAATTGTTGTTTCATTTGTAAAAAGGAAGGACATTTTGCCAGAAAGTGTCCCCAGAAATCATCTAGTAAACTTAAAGCTTGTATAGATATTGAAGAATTTCAAGATGATTGGTCTGTGGTAGAATCAGATGAAGAAATTTCTGATGTATATATTCTTACAGCAGTTTCAGATAATGAAGATGAAGAACCTGTACAGAAAATGAATATTTGTACAAATTGCTCTGATGATGATTTTTATAGTGAACAGCACTATAGTGATATAGAAAGTTCTTCAACTATTGAGTCATCAAGTGAGACAGAAGATGATTCAGACTCAGAATCAATTTCTAAAGAAGGATCAGAAGAAACAGCAGTATCAGAGAGGACAAATAGAGGTAAACAAATTGCATCATCTTTACCTCAATTTAATTCTTTATGTCCATTTGAAAAGAAAATTGCACCATCAACTAGTATACCTCTGCCAGAGATTTCAAGAAATGAACAAAATACTTTGTTGAAAAAGATTGTGAAAACAGAGAGCTTGATTTATATTCCAGTAGAAGTTCAAGTAAGAAATGAATGGATTTCAGTAGATGCATTTGTAGATACTGGAGGATCAAATAATCTAGCTCGACCATCTTTGTTTAAATCTCTCTGGAAACCATTAAAAAATATACTAGTTTCAGAAACAATTGGAGGATCTGTCCAGCTCACACATTATGTAGACAATATTTCTTTAAAAGTTGGAGGGAGTATTGTAAAAATCTCTGCAATTCAGCACTATGACCCTTCAGCAAGTCTGATGTTAGGCATGCCATTTATAAATTTTGTGCTTCCAGTCACTATCAGCCAAGATAAGCTGATAATAAATCTGAAGAAAAAAGCTATATCTGTGCCTAGACTAAGCATAGCAAACTCTGAAGCTAGGCATGAGAATAGACAAAAGAAAGTAGGAACTAGAAGGCCGACTAAAGATTCAAATGATTGGCAAGAGGTCCTACAAATCTATGAAGCTAGAGCAGAAAAGATAAACAAACAATCAGCATGCATTGAAGAAAACTGGTCTACAGAACAGAAAGATATCTACCAGAGACTTCTGAAAAGCTGTTCGGACAACCCACAACAGTTTTGGGAAACTGAAATTCCGATGCAGGAGATAGTCACCTTACATGACAATGGAGTAAAAGGTAAAGTGATTCCTTGCACACCCTCTGATGAACAAGAAATGAGGAATCAAATTCAAGAACTACTAAAGATGCAGTTAATAGAAATTAGTGAATCTCATTATGCCTGTTCTGCATTTCTAGTAAGAAACCATTCTGAGATAGTAAGAGGTAAACCACGTATGGTGATAAATTACAAACCTCTTAATGCAATTACTCAGAATTTTAATTACCCATTGCCAAGACCAGAAGTAATAATGCAGAAGATTCAACATAGTAAGGTGTTCAGTAAATTTGACATGAAGTCAGGTTACTATCAGATACAGATTCAGCCAGAAGACAGACACAAAACAGCTTTCATATGTCCAGCAGGATTTTATCAGTGGAAAGTTGTTCCATTTGGGTTGAAGAACGCTCCAGCCTTCTTCCAAAGAAGGATGGATTATATTTTTGCTAAATATGATTTTATAGTTACATATATAGATGATATTCTGATCCATAGTCCAGATGTAAATACTCATTTAAAACATTTAGAAATTTTCCTTGAAGAAGTGAAAAAGCATGGCATAGTTTTGTCAGAAAAAAAGATGTCCTTATTTCAGGATAATATCGATTTTTTGGGGATAAATGTTGCAAATGGTTCTATTCAAATGCAGCCCCATGTGTTAACAAAATTGACACAGTTTCCTGATGAACTGAAGGACAAAAGGGCAATTCAAAGATTTATTGGAGTTCTGAATTACTTGCACAAATACATTCCAAAACTCTCAGAAAAGACAGCTGCTATAAGGAGACACAGCGACGGAGGATGGTCAGAAGAAGCAACTGAAGCAGTGAAGAAACTTAAAGAAGAATGTCAGCGGTTACCAAAGCTTCAACCACCAGGTGATGGTTTATTAATTTTGCAAACTGATGCTTCTCTTAACTTTTGGTCAGCTGTATTGTTAGAACAAAGAAGAAACAGTAAAGGAGAGATTGAAGAAAATCTGTGTGGATATGCTTCCGGAGAGTTTACAGCAAGTCAGAAAAATTACTTCATAGCTGAAAAGGAAACATTAGCTATCTTCAACGGGATTCAGCGGTTTGAGGTATATCTAACACCGGTAAGGTTTTTAATCAGAACAGACTCCAAAAATTTTAAATATTTTCTGACAGCAAAGATTTCAAGGCAACTTGCAGAGGGCAGGATTTTAGCCTGGCAAATCTGGTTTCAGCAATTTGATTTTGACGTCGAGTGGATTCCAGGTAACTCGAATTTCTTGACAGACGTTCTGACCAGAGACATGAGCAAAATGTTCATAACCTGTAAATATTCAGTTTTTGAGATCCCAGGGAAAGGCCCTGCAGATGATAGTTTCGCAACCTTTGTAGATAGATTTCGAATCTTAGAAAATTATGCAAGTCTTGTCACAGATGAGATCAAGAAATTGGTTGGTTTTAGATTAAGAAGGAATTGGTGGATTAGAAAATGCCAAGCATGGCAGTCAAAAAATCTGGGTATATCTCTAGGCCTTGATGAAAACTTGGTTAAAGTATTTTCTTTACCAAATATGAAGGTGAAGCTTTTCTTCAGAAGCTTATCTGACTTATGGTCTAGCATCTACACAGATGAAATGATCTGGACACTCAGAGTCTTGAATTACTATCAGATCATAGGCAGTGTTGACTTTGCCCTTAGTATTTTTACAGGTGCCAAAATTCTGGATCTAGAAGAAATTCCCATAAAAGAAGAGATGGTAAAATATCTGCTTTCTCTAAGAATTCCAGATATATTTGAGGAACTAGAGTCCTCTTTCCTCCAAAGGATAGATGGCAATTATGCAAATACTGATACTTTTCCTCAATATGAAATTTTTGAGAAGTTTGCAGATTGGAGATTTCAAGAAGGAAAATGCAGAAAAATTCAGGTGACCAGAGTATCTCAATGCATACAAAGATCCCTCCAGTATTTAAAAACATATGCTTATCAGTGGGATTTTCATAGTTTGAGAATGAGAGACAGCATAGAACCAAATCCTTTTTCTCAAACATTCAGTCATGAAACGATTGGTAATTCTGAATCTGGTAACAATCAAGAGTTAATCAAACAGCATGCTGAATGGTTCCATGAGTTTGGAAATTTGAGGTTGGCTGAAAAAATTCAAATTCTTAATAAAATGGATAGCCTGCAAGGACAACCAAAAGCTTTAAAATTTGCAATTAATCAAAAGGCTTTAATCACCATCTCAATTATATCTCCAAATTGGAACAATAATGTCATCCACATCATTAGTCTGATGATCTCTAAAAGAATATGCACTTCAATAATTTTTGAGTTAGGATGGCAGCATAGAGACTGTTTGAGCGAAAATTGCAGGTTATGGGTACAACACTCTATTGAAAGTTCCACTAATATGTTCCAGATATTTAAATGGGAATCATTAGATGGGATAGAATTGGCAGTACAAAGGTCACCAGCAGCACGAAATGCGTTTAAAGATTCTTTTTTGGATATTGAAATAAGTGCTCTTTCTTTTTTGAACAAGTGGGAAAAACAGGAGTTAATGCATACGCCACTACAACCAGGACTTCACAGAATCAAAACAAAAATCATAAAAGGAGAATCGTCATCTGCAGCATCTCACAGTATGACAAGACCGCCAAAAGAAAAAGGAGAAATGACAGATGCGCAAGATCCAAATGAGGGAATCGAAGAACAGTATAACCGACTTATGAATAGATACCATCGACAACTCATCGATGAGTACGAGCCATCTGCCGGATCGTCCGAAGAAGATTTATGGGAGACAAGGAGCCCCACAGGACCTTGGTAAAAGAAGATCGTAGCATAAGAATCTCTTGTCAGCAATGTAATAATGTTGGTTACATGTTGTGATAGGAATCTTTTGTACAAAAGAAAGATTGAGTAGACACCGTCGGTGGAAAAAGATACCGACAGGACCCTCAATTATTTCTACCTTATGTCATGTCTTAGCTAAGTTTAAATTCGTTTGAGGTCTATTTAAGAAGGAGTCATTCATGAGTTCAGGCATCGTTCGATTGAGAGCATGTGTGTTGTAATGAACTCTGAGACACTTCTGTTGTAATAAGCTTTGTATTTTGTTCTTGCTTTTTATTAATATCGAAGCCTTCTGGGCCGTCTGTCTGAGGACAGTTTCTGCACGTCTGAGGATAGTTTCTGTTTTCGAAAGAGGTTGAACTATAAGGCGCTGGAGTAAAGACCCGTGGAGAGAGGTCGTGGAAGACTCGTGCTTGTTCCCTGAGGAGAAGAACTAGAGAGTCAGACTCTTATTTCCAGAAAGCTGAGAGAATTTAAGAAGTAAGTTCTGTATACCAATAGCTTCGTCTTGTTTATGAATTGCTCTGTTTGAACGGTCCCCACAAATCTGTTTATGAATTGCTCTGTTTGAACGGTCCCTGTATACCAATAGCTTCGTCTTGTTTATGAATTGCTCTGTTTGAACGGTCCCCACAAATTTGTTTATGAATTGCTCTGTTTGAACGGTCCCCCCACAAAAGCTAATCTATTGCATAAAAATCGAACTACAAACTAGCTAACTATTGGCTACAAAATGACTAACCACTAGCTACTATCTACTGGCTAACTAGATAACATCCACTGGCTAACAAAAATGAGGCCATAAGCCTTCTTATTTATACAATTTGAGGACCCAACAGTCCTCCTAAAATTTAGGGACTTGTCTGCCCAAGACTTGTAGTTAACAGCAGTCCTACTTGACTTGCTTGGCTGCCCTTGTGTTGATTGATTCGGTGGCCCTTGAACTCCGAGCTGATGGTGGAGAATTCGAGGTAAGGGCCCATAAATGAAGGGGACACCTTCCTACAAATCCTCTCCCTTGTTCTCCCACGAATTTGGCTGCCAAGTGCTCATTAAGACCTTCAATTTTGTCTCCAAATTGACCAAAAAGGCTACACAAAGCACACATTAGACTTGTTGGCATAATGACTAACCCAATTCACTCTATTAGCATAAATATAATTAAAAACATGCAATAAACTAATGAGAATGGTGGATTAAGTCAAATTAGGAGATTGAATGAGCCCAAATAATTATCCATTTTTGGGGCTCATCAGTAGCTGTCGGGTTCTTTTTTCTGTGACTGCTCCAAGTTCCAATATGATTTTTCCTTTCTCTTCAAGTTCTGCCCATATTGTTTGAATTGGGATCTTTTGCAAATTTTGAATGAGTGGCCACACTTCTTCGTCCTTCTTCCATTCATCCCTTACTTCATTTATCCAATTTGGTTGGATAATAGAAATAGCACAAAACAATGCTTCCACATCCTCATCCTTTCTTGAGAGTGCATCTGCAACAAAATTTTGCTTCCCTTTTCTATCGATGATGTCAAAGTCATAACCCAACATATTTGTGACCCATTTTTTCTATTATTCTAAAGATAATATTTGTTCTAAAAAGTATTTAAGACTATCATGATCCATTTTTACCTTGAAATGTCTTCCCATTGGGTAAGGTCGCCATTTCTTAAGTGCATGTAGTATTGCCAACATTTCCTTCTCATAAATAGCTTGCTTGAGATGTAGCCGTAAAAATACCCAATCACCTACATCAAAACATTTTTCACTGCGATGTTGATCTATCTGTTTTTTCATTCGATTCTGCACCAAGGTGGCGTTATCCTTTAAAAGTTGGAGAACTTGTTGTTGATGCTCGATGTGATCTTTCACTGCTTGAACCTTTTTCTTCTTGATATGTCCTTCTATCTTTAGAGTTTGAAGAGTGGTAATTTCTTCCAATGCTTTACAAGATATGGTTGGATTCATTTCTTGATGCTCGATGTGATCTTTCACTTCTTGAGCATTTTTCTTCTTGATATGTCCTTCTATCTTGATAGTTTGAGGAGTGGTAATTCCGGCCAATGCATTACAAGATATGGTTGGATTCATTTCTTCTTTATCGATGTGATATTTCACTTCTTGAACCTTTTCCTTCTTGATATGTCCTTCTATATTGAGAGTTTGAGGAGTGGTAATTCTTGCCAATGCTTTACAAGATATGGTCGGATTCATTTCTTCTTTCTTTGGGGTTGGTTCCTGGTGTATATCCTCTTCTTTTGATGTTTCTTGATCCTTTTCTTCCTCCTCTTCATAATCTATGTAAAATAATTTCTTCTCAGCACACTTATGACCTTTAGTGCATTTGCTATCACAATTGTAACAAAGCCCTTTTTCTCTTTTTTCTTCCAATTGTCATGGTGTCACCCTTGTAGGTTGTGGAAGGCTAGGAGAAACAACACTTCCATGTTTATAGTTGTGAGGGGTAGAATTCATTGTTTCCATAATTTTGCTTTCCACTTTTCTTGCCAACCTGAATGCCTTCTCCAATGAATCAGGTTCCCAAAGATGAACCTCATGTTGAATGTTATCCTTTAAAGTCCCTATGGAGACATCAATCCTCTGCTTCTTTGGAATATCATTTTCCCTTATATTCAATTTTTGAAAGTCCTCAATGTGCTCTTCCATTGAACACTTTTGTTTGAGATTTATCAATTGGCTAAAGAAGGTGTTTCTCTTTGTATCCTCATAATGTGCTATCATTTCCTCTGTGAAAATTGACCACGTGACAAGTGGTTTACGAGAAAAAAGCCCTTTATACCATAAAAACTGATTCAGTTCTAAATAATTAGATGCAATACATACCTTTTGTAATAGTGGTACACCATGTAGATCAAAATATTTCTCCATCTGTAGTATCCAATCTACCGGATCCTTGCCATCAAACTTCCTCATCTCGCTTTTTCTTGATTTTAGGAGCTCTATCTTGAAATGACTGTAACTCTGTAATTTTGGAACTTCCAGTTCTGAAATTGCGACTTGTAGTAGCCCTTTGCGTCCTCTTTCCAATGCCATCAGTCTGATCCAAATTGGATTCTCCAAGGAAGAGTTATGCCAAATCTCCCACAGTGACCTGATTATAGACTAGTTCAGTAGAGCGAACTTGTATGACGTGCTACGTGTCACTGTTTCAACCTTTGGATCTAAAAAATGTATACAAGAAACTACAGTCCATCCTCATTATGTAACTTCTTATGAAATTTCAATCTGATTCTCAAACAAAAGTTATGACTATTTTCCCCAGGTCACCTGTTTGGAATGTAATTTGGGAGTTTTCAAAAAGGCAAAATTCCTTAGAGCATATCTTCGCAAATATAGCACAAAAAGCTATAAAATTCAGACCCGAGGTTTAGAACGATTTCAACCCAAATGGGTTTTGTTTTTAGCATCTGAAACGTCGCAGACAAAAAGTTATAGCGCAAATTCCATGATGACCTGTTTGGAGTGGCGAAACCCTAGAATCCAAAGCTCCAATACCAAATGCTATGAAACCAGCTCACAAAAAAGATAGAAAAGATAGATCAACGCCTTATAATTCAGCCTCTTTGAGGGGGAAACCTCCTTTACATTACACAAATGAACAATTCTTCGATAATACAAATGACAAGACCCCCTTTCTATATATAGGAGTCTAAGGGGTCATAATATAATCAGAGCCGACATAACAATAATAATGTAAGGGCACAATAATAACAATAGTGGGCTTCTATGGGGCACAATAGTAATAATATGGGGACTACATGGGTACAAAAATATAATAAGGGGGTTTTAATAATAACAATAAGGGGTTACACTAGTAGTATAGGGGCCTAACAATCAATGTAGGCAGATTCCTACACCACCACGAGGACTCTCCAAGATTTCTGTGAGATAAATCTTTCCACGCGAACGGATTTGATCCTTGACTCCGAGTTTAGCTGGTGATGAATTGAATAAGGATATCAGTGGTGCACAATCAAGGATGTTTTACAATGATGGTCTATGACCAAGCGAGACACACGTTCCTTTATAACTATTGGCCGATACTGTAATTTCGGTTGTTAGTTTGTTCGGCCGAAAGGCCTGAATAAGAAAATGTCTGTAATTAGTGGAATATGGATAAGGCCGAAAGGATGTATAAAATATAGATCATAGGTAGAACTAGCTACCAATCCATTGATTGTAATTTCATTTTTATGTAATTTGGGTATCACCCTTGGCTCTGGGCCAGATTTTCACTCCTATGCACATTTGTTGGTCAAGTAATACAAGGAATCCACCATGATTTTCATACACTATGTTTAATTTATCTTTGATGCGTATTTGAGTGTTGAACCTTTTCGTTTCTTAAACGGGAAACGAGTTGGTTGGCTAGGGCCCAACCAACCCAGCTCGTTTACCCCTTGTGCTTCCGGTATTTAGAAAGATAGTGTGAATATTTCTTTTTGCAGTTGCATGGTGTGAGTAGTTCTGATATTTATTTCTAAAATTCTGATTTGAATCTATTTGGTAGTTAAAGTGTGAAATGGATCTGTGGCTTGGGAGTTAGTTGAATTTATTTCTTTTCTGGAATTCCTTTCTCACATTCCTTTACTCACAATCCTTGTCTCAATTCACTCTCGCTTGGATCGTGCAGGAAGCCCTTTTCCTGTACCAGTGCATGCGACTTCCTGCACTTCAGTTCAATTATTTATTTTACAGCAAACATTGAATTTCTTTCTTGCATATCATTTCCAGTTATTTTGCAAGAAAATGAATTATTAACTTCAGTAATTGTCTTCAGCATTAAAGGCATATTTCTAAAGGACCTAAGAACAATTGCATGGATTTATCACAAACACGTTATACTTGCATTTTATGTTTTTATGACTAAGGAACATAAACACTTTGAGTGGATTTCCAAAGTTAGTTGACACGTGCAAATCACTTAGACTACTGCTTTGATTACTTTGAGTTTCTTTCATTTCATGAAGTTTACTTCCTCTGCAAGATTTAATTAATTAAATCATTTCCTTTCCATAGACAATTTATTTCAGGATTTCATTTGCAGTTGCAATTCTTTTTCAGCACGTCTTTTAGTCTTTTCGAAAGTAATTGGAAACTTGGTGAAGGAAACTCTGCCTTGGTGCAAGAGCTAGTCTCTTGTCACAGAAACAGAGTGCTCTAAGCCCTGAGGCTTAGAGCACCTTCACAAAGACATAAATCTTCAGTAAGGGAGGTAAAATATACTTTTACACAGAGACACTATACTTGCACTAGTGCAAGCAGATTGCAACAATGCAAGAACAGGTTGTTTGTGTAGAAGGAAGATCAAGAGGAAAACAGATCTCTGCAAGGGCCCACTTGTCAGAATGTTAGCTATCTATCTGAAGATGAACATAGCATTTCATTCCAGCATTTAAGATTGTTTTAGTTGTATGAAAACTCCTTTACTTGATTTACTTACAAATTTTTCTTCCAGCACTAGAGTTGCCTTGGTGTTAATTTCCTTTAAGATTGTTTTCTGTATGATTCTACAAGCATTTCCTTTAAGAAGTGGGATTAGGAATAGGAAAAGCACATACCACTTCTGGCATTGTCTGTGCTTCATCTCTAAGTTTACGAAACCCCGTGTTGACAATTAAGTGTTGAGGAGTTTTCTTAAGCACAATTCCTGCACCCAACACCTATATGTTTTTAAGAGTGTTAACAAAATCTTTTCTCTTCTATTGTAAGCAATGAAAATGGACAACCACTTTTTGTACGGTGAAAAATCCGTCATAGAGCTTCCACATGGTTTCTCCAAGCATTGATACTTAAACAAGTATCGCTGCTCTCATCTCCCCCAATGTGGAAACTGCATTATGCACTGCTGCTCGGAGTTGTTCTACCTATTTCCTAGCAACCTACAAGTTTTGTGCTAGTTTCTCATTCTTAGCCATTAAATATTGAACATTTGATCTCGTTGCTCCTGCATAGGCCAAACTGGATTTAAAAATGGCATTTGGATGCTTCCTGGTGTCCGACACTATCACCCTTTCTCTTAGGAATGCAGGTGATGCATGATCATCTGGAAAGTGCTTCCTCCATGCTTGTACAGTCCTCTTTTGGAACTCATCAAATGATAGATTGTACACATACATGAATGGATCATCATCAAGGAGAAAAACATCTCCTTGCTCACTTGGGGCTAGCTCTGCTACTGGAGGTGGTGGAGACTAAGGGATGACCTGTGGTGCTTGCAACATCAGATCAACATCATCATTATGTGGCTCCTATTCAAACTCCATGCCTATCACTTCGATCATTTGCTTAATCTATTGAGTGCTAGAAAATTATATATTACAAAGCAATGGTACACATAAAATATTGCAAAAAAAATAAAAACAAAAACAAAAAAAACAAAACAAAAAAACAAAAAAAACAAAAAAAAACAAAAAATGCATAAAACAAGAGAGACACAGATATACATGGTTCACCCAATTTGGAATACATCCACGGAGAAACAACCAATCCTTCCTTTTACACTATCCAGAAAAATGAAGAGATACAACCTACAACATATCCACTGTAATTTCCTCGTACAGTGGTCCTTCTAAATACTGCAGGGATCATACAGATTAAAGTCCTTAGTGCTGAATTCAAATTTCACTATCTCCTTAGCTTCGACATCTGTGACTTTTGAGTTGTTTATCTCATGTAATATGATATGTAAAGTTGGAGTGGGCCACTATGTGTTATTCTTCCCGTGCAATGCTAGTGAGAACCCTGTAGAGAGATAGTATGATACTTCTTGCATGATCAGTTTGTCAGTGGCATACCTTGGTAAGACATGTGAAGGCTTCTTTCCGCCAAACACTCTAATGAAGATGCCACCTAGTGAGGCATACCAATCTGCAATATCTACCATCGGCTCCATTGCTTCTTGGGAAATGCAAGGTGGATCTTGTTCAAAGATAAGCTTGTACAACGAATGATAAAGTGGTCAGTTACTTGTGCCATTACTCCTCGATAAATGCATTCTAAAAGTAACTTGCAATATATTTTCATGGTGGTCTCTCGTGGTGTCCATGTCCAGTTCATGCCAAGGAATAGTTGTTGTGCATAGATTGCATCCAGTAAGTATGCAAACATATAGAATCTCACTCGCTCACCCTTGGGAATATTCTGAGTCTGTGCTACATGGGCCTTCAGTTGTTAAGCCAATAAATCTGACCAGTTTAATGGCCTCCCATCATTCACCAATTGATCCAATAAGATTTCCCACCCTTCAGGAAAGGTTTCAGTTCTCTCTTGACCATGGATTTCGTAAGCAAAGATAACCAAAAGATGGTAAGATTTCTAGAGGGACTTTGTCTGGTACACATGGTTGGGTGTCTATAGAAACTTTGATGGCTCTTTCACCTAGCGTTTGACAATGTCTCTTGTGTTCACATAGCTATGGGTGGCATAGAAGAGTGAGTCCATTAGCTTTACTGGCTCAGGAAAATGATACATCTATTGAAATTCTTCTACCCTGAAGGTGAAAAGCTTATGACCGTTGGCACTGCTCAATGTCATAGTCTGTTCATCCATATGTGAGACAATCCAGCTGATGGTGTTCGCACACGGGAAGTCGGGATACCTGTAGGAAACCTTGAATAGCCCTCACTGCCAGATGATGAGATAAACACATCAGTTCTCTAAATCTACCTCAAAGTCATTTGAAAAAGTGTCTTTAATTTGTTTCCATGTTGGTGATGATCCCTTCTCTATAAACAACTGAGTATATGCATATACGGGCAAATCAACTAATGTTTTCTCAACTGCTTCCCCAATACTACTCTTAGTTGTTTCATTTTATGCAGCTCTCTTAGATGCCATGGTAACATTGACTACTGGAGAGGTGCTCAACAATTGTTGTACCTATGGGATAGAAAGGACACTCATGGCAAGCTAATGGCAGCCTAAAGAAAAACAACTCACAAGGAAAATTCAAGCAACAAACCGGGCACTATGTGGGAAGAATTGCACAAATTTTTCTGATAGGGGGGATTGGATGCCTATGGGAATTGCATAGTCCCAGCAACCAAGATGAAATATTGATGGTTGAAACTGCGCAATGCACAGTTCATCCTAGGCAGAGGCCTAGGATAGAATGCACATTGCGCAGTCTCAATGGCCAGGCTGAGGGCTGACTCGTGGAACTGCACAATGCATAGTTGGAGCCAACTTGAACTGTGCACTACGCAATTCTAGAGGCCAAGCCTGTGGCTTGAGCCTCCATATTGCACAGTGCCAGCTGTGCAAAGTGAAAATTGGCCAAGGGAAACCCAGATCTGCCCAAGGGAAGTGTGAAAAAGAAGAAGATCTGAGAGATAGTGTGAAGCTAAGTGCATATCTGACTAAGTGTAGATAAATTCATGTGAATCAAGTGCAACAATTGATCAAATAGAAGGAAAATGAAGTAAGTGAGGAGATTCGTCGCAACGACGACCATTGGTGCAAAAACAAGAAAACTAATGTGACACTTAGGAAAGGCAATATATAACTTGAAACAAAACTTATACAAGTTAAAACACCCACAACCATGAAAAAAAACAAGTGAAACAACACTCACACAAGCTAAACAACAAAAAGTGACAGAAAAAGCAACAAAAGATGAAAAAAGAAAAACTCACCCAGAAAAGCGTTGGCAATTGCACCGATGGTTCCTTGATCTCCTCGGGAATGCTAAAGCTTTAAGATTGAGTGTGAAAATGAGCTCTAGAAGCATCGATTAAATAGATTTGGACAAATTAGGGTTTATGATGCACATGCCTAAAATCAAGGAAAAAGTGACACTTGGCAGAAGTTTCTAAAAATAGTGCAAGTGCCTCCTTTAGGATACTAAAAATAGATCCCTATTTTTTAGGGATGATTTTTACTTTTTTTTTTTCTTTTTTCTAGGGAAACTTGTCATGGAAACTGCTGGGACAGATTGCGCAGTTTTGGGGGACTGGGCGACTTTCTGGCTCAGTGCACTGCATAGTTTCTGAGCTTAGTGAGGGTTGCGCAATTTTTGGGCTTAGTGTTGGGATGCCTCCCATGACTGCAAATTTTCTGAGCTCAAGGTTCACTGGTAGTTAGGACTTCATAATTCCCATCATCAAGGCTATTTTCTCTCAAGGATTGCGTAGTTTCTGGAGGCAAGCCCAGAACTGTTGTGAGACCATGTTGGGAGATTGACTTGCGACTTAGAATAATCATCTAAGTTAACAAACACAAGTGAAAATGGAAATATAAGTCTCATTCAAAGCATGAATACCTGGATCAATGTGAGTTGAGATGTTGTGGTTAAGAAGGAAGGCTCCAAAATCGAGGCATAGGAAACATTTTGGAGGGTGGTTTTAACCGCTACAACATTGGCAACACAGTGGTAGAACTCCAGCTCTATGTATAGACCTTGTCCCATACAAAGCGAGTCTAACTCTTCCGGAAGCATTGTTCAACTCTTTGATTATCATAACTTCTTCACTTACCTTGAGTTAAATATGTAGTCCCTACCATTCTCTTCATCGACAACACAGCCAAGCCAAACTGAGTTATTTTGATTGGGGATGAAGGGTATATAGATGCACAAGTAAAATAGTTTGTCAAAGTTTTAGTTTCATCTCTGGTATTGTTATTCTGCCAGCAAGCCTAGACAGTACCCCAACGGAGTCACTTCAGGAACAAAAGTATTGCACCACTGCCAGTGAGCTTGGACAATACCCAAACGAAGTTACTTGCTTCAACTCTCTGCATAGGAATCCTTTCTCTTCTTTCGCCCTTTATTTCACTTTTCATTTTTTTCATGCGGCACTTATTATTTCATCAGGTAGAAGAGGCATCCCTACTTATTGAGAGAAGAAGAGCTTTTCCCTTCAGAGAAGGATATTTATACATACCTCTGACATACTTGTTAGGGTTTTCCCCCTCTCCCTGCTCTACTTGACTTAGTTGATAAGGGTTAATTGAAAATATAAGACCGATTAGAGTATTCGATACTAGTTAAAAGTGCAAGCATCGTGATTTGACCATGACTCCTACTCCTAACCTAAGCAGAACATAGGCAAATTTATATAAAGTGATACTTCCAATGTAGCCATTGGCTCATTGGCTAGTGCATGTAGGCGAGAGCATGTATGTCAAAAAAGATATACAAGAAAACCAACAAACAAGAAAGATAATACAATACAAACCATAACATCCAAAGCTTGATTGAAACCACAAAAAAGTAAAATTGGAAAGCACATGAAAGGCACTTTGCGGATGTACCATTGTGTTCAAACACATTGTGAGTCGAAGGAAAGCATGCACAAACTTTTGAACTTGAAAAATGAGCAAACATGAAGAAAGAAGAAAATTTTTGTTTTGAAACAGTGCTTTCTACATACGACTCCTCCAATGATTGAGCGATAGGATCGTGTGATACATATGGAGGATGTGAAGATTGTAAGATAGATTTATTTTCAACGTGTACAACAAAGTGATGAGGAGCCTAGAAAGATTCAACACATTTCTGATCAGACGTGGAACTGACCTCAAGGCTACGAGAAATTGACATAATCATAAGCTCAAGCTGAATTTCCTCAACAACTTGGGAGGTTCCAATTCATCAGAAAATGGATCATAAAAAATCGATGGCTTAAAAAGATCAATAGTGGAAGAATTAGAATCCTTATTGGATGAATGAACGAAAATATCACGACAGCCACGATCAGAAAGTTCAGGTTCACGAACAGAGGCATCCTCATGATTTGACGAATCATAAATATGGGATGAACGAAAAAGAGAAATTTCACCCTCTATGTTTCGGAAAGGTAAGATGAGAGCTCAGGAGGATCAGGGAAAACAAATTTGTCCTCTTCGCATTCAAATGAAAAACTAGCATTCCACTTGTTTTGCGAATGATCGGAAGTAGAAACATTCGAAAGTGGATTTTCACAAGATAGAACAGGAATGAAAGAAGTGGAAAATGTCAAGATAATGTGGAAGAGGTGCAGAAAAAAGGAGTTCATCCTTCACCGCAAATTCTTGTTCAGATTCCCACACATACTCATCAAAAATGATATCGCAGGTTGCATGTTTAACACCAACTCCATCCAGAACTTGATCCTCGTGAACATCACAAGATAAATTTAAAATAGGTGAACACAACGCATCGAAATATGGAGTATCAAAGGGACTGAAGTATTGAGGAAGAGGAGATAACACTTCATCACAACCATCAGAGTCATAGTCCAACTTTGTGTTGAAATTCTGAGTAAGTGGGGTAGGGGGAGACAGTGGTAGATCAAGAAGTGAATTCTCAACTTCTCCCACCTTGACCTACGGAGCTAGAGCTATTTGATGAGAAAGGGACGAAGGGTCACTTGGAATAATAATCTTTTTCATCTTAGATTTAGAAGCTCTAACACTGAGGTATGTTGGGAGAGATTTGAAAGATTCTAACTCGTGTGGATTTTCATAAATGTGAACACGATATTGAAATATTCGAGTTAAGAACTCCCAATAAACTTCATTTTCAGGAAATTCGAAGTAGTAATGAATAAAATTATTGTGAAAAACCCGAACAGATTCATCAAGTGTTTCTTGCAATTTTAATTTTTTCTTATTAAGTGCTTTACAATCATAGAGATCGAAAGCACAACATGATTCTGCAATGAATTGTTTGAAAGAGTGCATGGAGGCTTCAGGAAATGTGTAACACCATTGCTTCGTGCACCCTTCGAATGTGAGAGCGAACAACCTACATGAATCATCCTCAGACTGGATGTCATGCCTATCGTATAAACTGAGAAAATGAAAGTGTGTGCTTGAATAAGGTTGTTTCACCCTTTCCATTGAACTTGAAATTGGAAAAGTCATTTAAAATTCTCACCGACACTTTCATATTTGTAGATTTAGAAAAAATGACGGGGTTATGATTTGGTGAGAAGTCATCAAATATGTGCAGAAATTCAAAATAGACTTCAAGGGCTTAGCTTGTCATCTAGCCCTCCTTCTAGCGCCATAAATGTTGACGGTGTTAGACCTAGCAACATTTAGGGGATCTCCCCGATATGAAGTACCAACTAGACCTCACACCGTTTGGAGTAGGAGTCCTAGTAGTGGGTGATAATTTTATGCCTTGACTGCGGAA
Source organism: Pinus tabuliformis (assembly GCA_031772625.1). Taxonomy (NCBI): domain Eukaryota; kingdom Viridiplantae; phylum Streptophyta; class Pinopsida; order Pinales; family Pinaceae; genus Pinus; species Pinus tabuliformis. Next base: position 1,006,684,302 of record CM062807.1, on the reverse strand, counting down.
ATGTGCAGAGGAAAGTAAGATAACTTTGGGTAAGATAAAATGTGAGACCCTGCAAAGATTCAAGTGTGATGCATGAAGGTTCCAACACAAGAAGGGAAAAGGAAGTGCACCCCTTGGAAGCCTGTAATAGTACGTAGCTTTAAAGTAACACATGAGTGAAATGACATCACAAGGTAAGATATGGAATAGTCCACAAGTTAAAGTGATGAGTTAATATAACAACACACATTCAAAAAGATACGTACAAATGCAAACGAAATAGTTCATAATAATATGCATAAGTTAAATAACATACATTTCCAATACAACAAGAATAATCTTACTATATAAAAACATATGCATGAAAGCATGTTGGCTCTGATTTTATAAGTGAAAGTTTCATCCATACATACACCATTGACAACCACTAGCCCCAATAGTGGAACATTACAGTCAAGAACACCTGCTCCTCCAAAGAAGTATAATCGCTCTACGCTATGGATAAGCCAAGGCTCTTCACAATACTCCCAAGCTCTTTCTAAGCCCAAGCCTATCCAAAATTTTGGCTCCCAAAAACCCATTGCATGAGTTATGAGGTTCTATTTATAACAAGAGTGGGTGACTCTTCAACTTCTTCACAAAATAACACATACCTTACATGATGACTTTTCACATTTGTTACACAGTATTTTGTCACACCTCCTGCACTTCCCTGTGACATACCTCGAAGTGCCCGAAACGTGGCCATTATGCAATGTACTCATTCATATATGCAGCTCAGATCCTTCCTAAGACATAGATTGGAAAATGCCTTGAACTTCCCTTAATGGAAATAGCTCTTAAAACCTAAAATAAGAATCATCACTCTTATGAGGCTAAAAGCAGTGATGGTCGCCTGTTTTATTATACTCGACCCATGATGGCATCACTCTGTTTACTTGTATACTTGTGATGATCCCAAAAAAGAAATTTTCCCAAAGAGGGTGAGAAGCTTCATGATCTAGAAGCTTCCAGAGCGATGAGCTGGAGGTTGTTTGGCGTAGATGAGATCGAATTCTCCCAACTTGGCCTCTTGGTCTTATCCCTATGAGCTACCTCCTTGAGATGAGGGCCTAATCCTATCTTTGGAGAGATCCTAACTCCCTTTTGCTACCTATATATTCATCCTCTCCCATTCCCAAATGGTTGGTCTATGCCTATTTGCACCCTTATACTAAGATTGTGGCTATATGTTATTCATTTGGCTTGGAGAAGGAGTTCTTGGAGAGCTTAGCTTGGACTTGGATATTCATTCAAGGAGAGCCTATCAACATCAAGGCTTGGTTGTATGCTTCCCCTTATTTTCTATTAATATACAACTGTTGGTTCATTTTCCCTAAATGTGTATGCTCATGTATCATTTAGCTTAGCATTCCTTGATCAATTAAGTAGATTTCTTTTGAATATGCTATTTGTATTTGCATGCCTTGTTGTGTCTTGATCTCTTGTGCAGGTGCATAAACGTTGAGAGTATCAAGAACAAGCCTGCGGCCCGAGTGATTCAAGGTCTTCAACAAAGGAGATCAAGATAACATCAGAACGAGGTAGGCCATCTTCTTCATCTCTCTTTTCAATTGCAACTTAGGGAAGTGTCTAGTACATTGTCACTTTGGTTGTTGCACTCACTCATTGGGCTAAAAGGATTGTCTTTGTCCATAGAGAGGATTTATCTAGACAACAACATTCCAATATTGACACTTTGAATTTCATTTACAACATAATTACAAATAATATTACATTTTACAATTGTACCCATATAAGACAAAATAGGGTAGAGACAAAGTGACAACCTAACAAGACAACACTATGATGTTGGATTTTGGGAGAAGTCTAGCTCAACAACGTCCACTTGCTACTTCTCGGTCACATATTGATTCCAAGCTTGGTATTGTGTGATGGTGTCCCCAAACTACTTAACTGTGTCTTGCTAGAAGCAAACTCTAGCCTCCATGGCATCTGGGTACACTGTCTTGGAACCTTTGTCCAACTCGTTCTAGAGCATGAGAAACATTTCGTTGACTTTGAGAGGACCATCGATGAACTTCTACATGTTTTGTGCGTCAACTCCAAGTATTCCCTCGTGGCATTCTATCTTAGTTGCTCCGAGTACTCTTCAACCTCCCGTCGGACTTTGTTCTTGGGTTTAGCTTTGGTGAGGGAACCGATTGATGGGATATGGTGTGTTCTCACCAAGACATCCAAACTACTGTACAACTACACATATGAGGCATGTATGCTACCAATGAATGAGGTGAGTTTCTTGTTGTTTTGAATCAACATTCAAACCTTCGCTTTCTTCAGCTCTGCGTGTGGCTTCTTTTTCTTCACTAAGTCAAGCAGGGCCCCTTTAAACCGCATTGTCCATTCTTTCACATAGGTGATGGTAGCTTGTATGTTTTTTAGAGTCTTAACAAACTCTTTTCTCTATTGTTGTAAGCCATGCAAATAGAGCTTCCGCATGGTTTCCCCAAGTGTTGATACTTAAGCAAGTATGGCTACTCTCATCTCCCCCAATGTAGAAAATGCATTTTGAACTACTACTCAGAGTTGTTCTACCTCTTTCCTGTTAGCCTACAAGTTATGTGTCAATTTCTCATTCTCAACCATCAAATACTGAACATTTGATCTCGTTTCTCCTGCATTGGCTAAGCTAGCTTCGACAATGGCATTTGGATGTGTCCTAGTGTTTGACACTATCACCCTTTATTTTATGAATGCAGGTGATGGGTGATCATCTAGAAAGTGATTCCTTCATGCTTTTACAATCCTCTTTTGGAACTCATCAAATGATAGATTGTACACATCCATGATCAAATCATCATCAAGGAGAACAACATCTCCTTGCTCGCTCAAGGCTGGATCTACTATTGGAGATGCTGGAGACGGAGGGATGAACTCTAGTTCTCTCGACATTAGATCAACATCTTCATTTTGTGGCTCCTGTTCCAACTCATGTCTGTCACTTTGATCAGTTTCTCAATCTACTGAGAAATCTCTCAATCCTGCATCTATTCTCCTTCCTCCTCCGCTGCTAGTTGTTCCAGTTCTTCAACCTGTATCGACATTGTTTCCTCTGTCATTGCACCTTGCATTTGTTCTTCTTCCTGCTTCCGTTTCTCTTCTTGTTCTCTCCTTCTCAACCCATGCTCTTCCTTCAACTTCTTCTCTGTATCCTATAGCTTGAGTTCTTCTTCCTGCAACCTCTGCTTCTCTATCCTTCTCTAATTTTCCCTTTGTATCTTATACTTCCTCATTTCTTCTCCTACCAAAGATTCTTTATCAATTAAAGGATTTTCTTTCATTTTGCAGTTTTTCTCTCCCTTTGGACTATCAAAAATCTTCATCTTTCCCTTGTCCTGCATGGGATTCTTTCCTTATACTAATTTTGCTTCCAGATCTTTTGTTGTTTTTGGAGCAGCCTGTGAAGTCCTTTCGAAACTGACCAGCTCATTGAGTTTGGAGGCATTATAGCAGTAACTCCAAGGATCCTCCTCTGGCCAATGAAATTCCCCGTTGATCCACCGAAAGTAAACTCTTGTACAATGGTCCTTGCAAATACTGCGGGGATCATACAGATTAAAGTCCTTAGTGCCAAATTCAAATTTCACTATCTCCTTAGCCTTGGCGTCTACGATTTTCAAGTTCTTTACCTCGTATAATCTGATATACAAAGGAAGATTGGGCCATGGCGCTTTCTTCTTACTGTGTAGCAATGCTGACAACCCTGTAGAGAGATGGTATGATACTTATTTCATGATCAGGTTGTCAGTGGTATACCTTGGTAAGACATGCGAAGGCTTCTCTCCACAAAACACTCTAATGAAGGTGCCACCTAGTGAGGCATACCAATCTGCAATATCTACTATCGCCTCCATTTCTTCTCGGGGCATGAAAGGTGGATCTTGTTCAAAGATAAGCTTGTACATTGGGATGATAAAGTCGTCAGTTAGCCATTCCATTGCTCCTCGATAACTGCATTCTGAAAGCAACTTGTAATAGATGTTCATGATGGTATCTCGTGGTGTCCATGTCCAGTTTATGCCAAGGAATTTTTGTTGCACACAAATTTCATCCAGTAAGTATGAAAACATATAGAATCTCACTCGCTCAGCGTTAGGAGGATTCCAAGCCTGTTCTACATGGGACTTCAATTATTGAGCCAAAAGATCCGACCAATTGAATGGCCTCCCATCATTCACCAACTGATCCAATAAGACTTCCCACCCTTCAGGAAAGGCTTCGGTGCTCTATTGACCATGGATTATGAAAGCAAAGATAACCAAGAGATGGTAATATTTCCTGAGGTACTTTTTCTTGTACACATGGGTGGGTGTCTATCAAAAATTTGATGGCTTTTTCACCCAGCATTTGACAATCTCTCTTGTGCTCACATAGTTTTGGGTGGAATAGAAGAGTGATTCCATGCACTTTACTGGCTCAGGAAAGTGATACATCTGTTGAAAGTCTTCTGCCCTAAAGGTGGCAAGCTTGTGACTAATGGCACTGCTCAATGTCATAGTCTGTTCATCCATATGTGAGACAATCCAATTGATTATGTCCGCACATAGGAAGGCAGGATACCTGCATGAAACCTTGAATAGCCCTAACTACCGGATGTTGAGATAAACCTTTCGGTCCTCTAAATCTACCTCAAATCCCTTTTCAAAAGCGTCTTTAATCTATTTACATGTCAATGATGATCCCTTCTCTATAAACAAGTATCTTCATATTCTGGAAAATCAATTGATGTTTGCTCAATTTCTTCCCCAATACTTCTTTTGATGGTTTCCTTTGATGAAACTCTCTTAGATGCCATGGTAACAATGATTGTTGGAGAGGTTCTCAACAACTGTTGTACCTGTGGGATAGAAAGGACACTCATGGCAAGAAAATGTCAGTCTAAAAAAACCAACTTACAAGGCAAGTTCAAGCAGCAAACCGGGCACTAAGTGGGAAGGATTGTGCAATTTTTTTTTTACAGTGGGGAACGGCTTCCTATGGGAGCTACACACTAAGCAGTCCCAGTAGCCAAGGTGGAAGCTTGATGGTTGAAACTATGCAATGTGCATTTCAGTCTGGGCAGAGGCCTAGAGAGACTACAAATTACACAGTCTTAGTGGCCAAGCTGAGAGGCTGGCACCTAGAACTGCACAGTGCGCAGTTAGATCCATCTTGAACTATGCACTGCGCAATTCTAGAGGCCAATCTTGTGGCTTGAGCCTCCAAATTGTGCAGTGCTAGCTGTGCAAAGTGAAAATTGGCCAAAGGAACCCAAATCTTCTGAAGGGAAGTGTGAAAAAGAAGCACATCTGAGAGATAGTGTGAAGATGAGTGCAAATCTTACTAAGTGTAGATAAATGCATGTGAATCAAGTGCAACAAATGATCAAACAAAAGGAAAACGAAGTAAGTGAGGAGATTCATTGCAATGACGACCATTGGCTCAAAAGCATGAAAACTAATGCGACACTTGGGATAAGAAATATATAACTTGAAACAAAACTTATGCAAGTTAAAACTCTAGCAACCATGAAGATAAGAAAGTGAAACATCACTTGCACAAGCTAAACAACAAGACGACAAAAGCAAAACTCACCCAGAAAGTTCCGACGGTCGCATCGAAGATTCCTTGATCTCCTCGGGAATGCTACAACTCTAAGATCGAGTGTGAAAATGAGCTCTAGAAGTGTTGATTAAATAGATTTGGAAAAATTAGGGTTTATGACGTGCATGCCTAAAATCAAGGAAAAAATGACACTTGGTGAAAGTTTCTAAAAATAGTGCAAGTGCCTCCTTCGGGATACTAAAAATAGGTCCCTATTTTTTATGGATTCTTTTTATTTTTTATTTTTCTTTTTCTTGGGAAACTCGCCATACAAACTGCCTATTCAGATTGCGCAGTTTTGGGTAACTAGGCAACTTTTCGGCTCAGTGCACTACGCAGTTTCTAAGCTTAGTGAGGGTTGCACAATTTCTGGTCTAAGTGCTGGGATGCCTCCCATGACTGCACATTTTATGAGCTCAAGGCTCACTGGTAGTCAAGACTGCATAATTCCCATCATCAAGGCTAGTTTCTCTCAAGGATTGTGCATTTTTTGGAGGCAAGCCTAGAATTGCTGTGAGACCAATTTGGGAGATAGACTTGTGACTTACAAGAATAAGATAAATTAACAAACACAAGTGAAAATGAAAATGTAAGTCTCAATCAAAGCATGAGTACCTGGATTATTGTGAGATGAGTTGTTGTGGTCAAGAAGGAAGGCTCCAAAATCAAGGCATAGGAAAAATTTTGGAGGATGGTGTAGCCACTACAACACAAGGGAATCACTAATCTCATCGAAAACTCAAGAGAACTTAGGGAAATATCTGTCTTGACAATTCTTGAGCACCTCAAAACAAAATCTCTTTAGCTTCTTTTGCTTCTCCTTGGAGGGGTTGTGGTGTAGGTAAATTCTTAGTGCGGACACAAACAATTCCTCTAGCCCAAGAGAGCGGATCTAGCCACAAACAAACAAACAATCTATGGAAAATCCCCCTAAGCTAGAATCAAATAAGAGGGCCTACCTCTTAGAATGTTATTCCGCTTGATTATCATCTTACTTCCTCACTCCAGCTACCTTTCGTTTCCTTCCTTCGAATGCCTTGACGTTGCAGGTCTCCTCCGACGTATCCAGGTTCCCAGACTTCTGCTAGCATATCTTGGATAGCCCCAACAATGGAAGTTTTAAGGCCTCTTCCCTTTAGTCTCAAACCAAACCAAACACAATATTCTCCCTCAAAAATACACTAGAAAGATATAAGCTATAGATGTCTTATTGATCATTCAAAGTCACTCCAAAACCTGTTTAGCTTGGGAAAAGAGAGGTTTATATATTTTGGATGGAGGGGAGATGGTTCCTCTCATCATGGGAGAAGGTCTTATCTCTTGGGTTTGTTCCATCCTGATAGGGTAAAGGAGCCCAAACTGACTTCTTTGGCTCCATCCATCCCAACCATCTACCAGACTTCCATTACGTAGCTTCTAGACTTGGAAGCTTCGACTCCATATTTAAAAAACTTGCCAAAAGAGGATCGGTGTGACTGGAAAAGGGCTTAGTTGCTCCGTATGGCACTAGTGCTAGTTTTAATCTCTCCAAATCTACACGAGGAGGAAACTGGTTAGTAGCATCGGTCTTGTAAACTGGGGCAAAAGGAATATTCTTTGGAATTGATGCAAAGGGGAGTTATTCTGCTCATGAAGAGGGACATACTGGGGGTTTCTTCATGATGGGAAAGCATGAAGGGTTCACTGTAGAGGTCCTCCAGGATCGTGGACGAGGAGTATAAGGACAATGACAAAATGCTATGTAACAGATGCCCCCTAAAGCATGAAGGCCGAACTAGAGTGTGGGGTGAAATTCTTTACAAGTGGATGCGAGGAACCGGAGTCCATCATCGGAAAACCTGCAAGCAAGCATAGATACATATAAATCACTGAAAACTCTGACAAATGATACATGAATCATGGTATGGACGCAGCTATCCATCAAGAAAAATATCATGTGCATGGATCCTCGGCATGGACGCAGCCATCCGACTGGAGGGATCATATGAAATAGATCCACGACATGGGCGCAGCCATCCATTTAAAGAATCATGTATATAATCATGAATGACTCATTACTCCTCGCAACCTGGACTTTTGTAATCTAAGCCCAAGGTCTTGCACTCCAACACAATCGATCAAAGAACAAATTCTAACATGTGAATAAATGTGTTGAAGTCGAACATGTTAGAAACTCGCTTGATTACAGGTCAATGATGTGAACCGTTAACAAGCGCGAGAGAAACCACCAATAATGACAATGGATCTGAAGGTACCAGTAGCACAATTCATAGGGTGTGAATAAGGAACTAAAGTCGAACACCCGTGAAATCATTTGATCGAAGGCCAATGATGAGAACCTTTCGTCGAGTGCGAAGAACTTGCCATTAAGGCATGCAAGATCTAAGGTACTGGAAATGAGTTTCTAGATCAACTTCCTAGATAATGAGTTGAAGTCGACAGGAAGCGATCTGCCAAAGGAAGGTCATAATGAATCCTTCATCATCGACAAGAAATAGGAACACAATGAATGAGATTAATCTAAGATGATCAGACAATGTACAGGTAGGAATACTTCTCTTGAACATATGGGTAACACAACTCCAGAGTTTGGCAGCATTTGACATCATAGGATAAAAGGTCATGGTGACGTGGTAGAGATCATATAAGAGGTTTAAAATGGATAAGCCAAAACCCAAGGAGGCAAGTGATAGAGTGAGGATGTCCCAAAAACCAACACGAACAGCAGATGATTGTCAATGTTCAAGAGCGACAGGCTGCCTCAAGTGAATACAACTGATGAAATACTTCCAATTTTCGCTCACCATTTCTGGTGAGTACCCCAGTTAGTTTTACACAAGCTTGACGGGGATAGCATATTGTTGTAATATAAGTCCATCCTTCGGATGAATCTGACCTAGTAAGATTAATGAGCCCTAGGAAGGAGAATCTCATGTTCATCATGGTTATGAATCTGATGTCGTTTAATGTTTTAATGAGTCTGACAAAGGTGTAACTCAGTATCCTTTTCATGTTTAGAGAGTATGAAAAAGACACGGAAAAGAAAACTATGCTTGGTCCCTTTTCGTACATTTGTGTCTCTCGAGCCCGAAAAGGTAGAAAACAATACTTGAGAGAACCGCTTGACCATTTCAGTCAAGGATTAATTTTTTCTTAAATAGTTTATCCCAACCCGAAAATGGGGTAAATGTATACGGGGTAAATGATGTTTCGCAGCCTTTAATGAGTTCAAAACGACAAGAGCTCGAAAATCTTTTCATGTTTAAAGACTTGGAAAAGAGCTGAAATAAGACCCCCCATTTTTATTCTCTTTAACGAGTCAAAAAAGGGAAAAAAATACTCGGCAATATTTTCATCTTTTACGAGTCATAAAAGAGCTTAAAGGTGACTCGTCTTGGAGGAACGAGCAGTATAAAGGGTAGCAAATGATTCCGGCCTCTTAGAATGCAGACCCCCTGTTTTTATTCTCTTTAACGAGTCAAAAAAGGGAAAAAATACTCGGCAATCTTTTCATATTTTACGAGTCAAAAAAGAGCTTAAAGGTGACTCGTCTTGGAGAAACGAGTGGTATAAAGGGTAGCAACTGGTTTCAACAATGGAGGAACTGCTCAAAACATGTAATGGTCAAGAGGCTGGCTAATAAAACCACTCATTGTTGTGGTTCCTCAGGAAAGGAAAAACAACAAAGTGAAAGCATATGATCTGCCAAAGAGATGGTGGCGATGGAATAAAACAACCAAGGCTCATCTAGCAGAAATCAACAAATTAAAACGGAAATCACGAGATGTAAATTGTGCATGGGTTCATTTTTACACAAGCTTGAACCATGGAGAACTCTGCTTGGATTTAGTTTCATGTTTACACAAGCTTGAAACAAAAAACTATGCTTGAGATAAGTTTGCATGCCCCCAGAAATTCGAGGTACATGCCCCCCAAGCTTCATTTCATTCAACTAGGTGACTGGAATGAAGATTCACTTTCGAGACCCAGGAAAGACTCGACTGGGATTTTATGAGATCTTAATCAGACTCGATTTGGAAAAGGGAGGTGCTTCATTTTTTAATGAGGTTGACACGATAAAAGAACTATCCTCGAGACCCTTGTTTCATTTTTTAATGAGGTTGTCACAAGACAACGAACTATGTTCATACTCCTTGATTCATTTTTAATGAGGTTGTCACAAGACAAGGAACCCTCCTCATGACTCCTTGTTTCATTTTTTAATGAGGTTGACACAAGACTAGGAACTATCCTCACGACGTCTAGTCATGACCCATAAGAGAACATGGCTCCCAAGAGATCTTCACTAGACGAAAGAACCATGCTCTGGGAGGAATACATGTCATTAGGTACCAAATATAGATCGGGTTCCAATGCCCCCAGTACATAATGTACAATATCATCTGTGTGATCATTAGCAGATGCGGAGACGGGACAGGTAGCCACATACTTGACCTGTGGCAAGGAAGGTACTGCTTGCAAACAAGAGCTAATAGGGGACGATGTTTACAAAGGAGGCACCTGGTGACCAATGAATGATAGTTGACCAATAGTCACAATTCTCCCTTTGTGCGGAAAAAAAACCACATGGAAAAGTGAAGAAACAAGAGCTCCCATGACATAAACATAGTCGCGTCCAAGAAGAAGATTGAAATCTAAAGGACCTTGGACTACCATCACATATATATAGATGGTTTTTCCTCCCAAAGTAATAGGGAAATTCGGAAGGATCCCTAAGGGTTAACTGGTTCCTCTGTTAAAAGCCAACATATTCTAGGTGACAGAGACAAGTTGTGGGGAACCCAAAGCTTGCTAAGCAGTAGAAGACATGATGATAACAGACGCGCCTTCATCTAATATAGTGCCATGTACTACCATATTATAGGCTTGTATTGTGATCTCGAAAGGCACATATGATGGAAGGTGGAAAGCAGTCAATTGAATCTAATGAAAAGAAACAATAGAACTACTTGGTGGGGGTATCATATGATTTCCCCCATGTCCTGCAGGAGAAGGAGAAGGACTCTCGTGAACAACTGGGATGGGAGGGTCATTCTTCGATTCATGAGACTCTGAGGAGACGAGAAGAACATGAGCAGTATGATCATCACTACACTCTTCAAGAACATAGTGAATAATTGAAGGTGGATCCAAGTCGATACTCTTTTCGACCAATGGTTGGTCGGGAAAAGACACAAGAGAATTATGCTCTGGAAGAGTGGGATGGGCAAGAGATGAATCCAAGTCAATCTCTTTACCAACTAGGAGAGGGTTAGAAGAAAGCCTCTGATAAGCAACAGGAAGTTGGGGTTGAGGAGATGTAAGGTTTTCCAAAACTTTGGAAGCTTTATCCATAAGAGGACAAAGGTGAAGAAGATGCTCTCCTTCACATATCCTACAGGGGAACTTAATTTTTCCCTTCTTCTTACCATTTCTAGCCGAGGGTGTAGCATCGACATGATCTCTAGAGGTCGATGGGGATGATCGATTCAGGTCTTAAGACCATACCTCTAAGACTCTGGGAATGTCAGGACAGTCTTGAAGGAGATGGTCACCCTTACACAGCCTGCAAGGAAAATTTACCTTCCATAAAGGATCGGAAGGTTTGTCAACGGGAAGCGCATTTGGAGCAATAGCTACACGATTGGCCTCTCGCTTATCTGACTTCTTCTTTTTCATCTTCTTCTTCTTCTTCTTAGCCTCCTCGTTACTCGATTTCACACTTTCACCAGGCGAAGTAGAAGAGGAGGGTGAAGAAATAGGGGAAGAAGGTGGGAGGTCAACCTTAGAATCAGTGTGATGTGGTTCAAATGAAAGAGATGGTTGGGCAGGAGTTAGGACACTCGGGACCACCGAGGTCGAAAATAACCAGATAGGTAAACCAATGGCTAACCCAGGGAGGGAAAATGTTTCCATATAAGGAGCACCAATGTTTCCAAACGAAGGAAAAGAACCAGGATTCCAATCCGAGGGGAATCCTTGACTGGTAGACTCTGGAAATGTTGCCATTGGAATCAACCCTAAATAATTACTAAGGAGAATAACTTTAACCAAGAATATTTCATGGGAAGTTAATTTTAAAACACTGAAACAAAACTTTGCCTTTTCATGTTTTAAGAGTCAAGAAAAGGGCAAAAGGTGACTCTAGTCTCTTTCAATTTGAATGAGCTCGAAAGGACAAGTATTTGATGATCTTTTAAATTTGAAGAGTCAAAAAGACCAAAATGACTACTATGGATGATCTCGGCAAAAGGATTACTAGGTAAATGTGAACTGCATAATACCTCCCAGCGAACCGAGAAGTACAGGCAGGCAATCTCCCTGAATGTTATGTTCGGTGTATCAAGTTTACAAGGCAAAAGACTCAGATTCCAACGAATAAAGGATTGCAGACCGAGTGGGGTCTCCCTTTATATACTCGATGGTACGAGGAACACAAGTCCGTACTAGCACTATCTAGTGCCGAAGCGAACGACAACTGCTAGTTTTAAAGACGCCAGAACACGTCTCTAGCCTAGACCTCTAAATATAAGCGTTAAGATTCAATGCTTCCTTAGGTTAATTCAATATATTTTAACGGTTGATCTTGAATTATGTTTCAATTACAAGGCCCTACCGTTGTCAACTGAAAAAACTCCTACATGCAGCTATATGAGAAAGGAAATCTTTGTCTTCGATGAAAGTTAACACTAATTGAGAGATAGAGAACACACAATCAATGCAACAATCAAAGAATAAAATCTTTCACTAATAAATCTCCAAAATGCATTAAATCTTCCTATCGAATGCACTTCAACTAGTCCTTTTAACAATAAAGAGAATTCATTTCTTTTCGAATACAAATGATGATGTGACTCTAGTCTTCAATGATGCTAGCTAATGTAACATATTGATTCAACAAACTAGAATTATGTATTTTTCAATGGAATGATAACATGAATCTTTCACAAACACTTCAATGAAAAATTTTCAAAACAATCAACATCAATCAAATGGAAAGCACGAAAAGAGAATTCCTTCCAAACCAATGATGCAACGATTCAATCAAGAACAAGATGAGCAATGTAATCTATGCCCAAAAAGAGACGCTTAATCAAGAGAAGAAGAAACGAAACTTTTCAAACTTGTTTAATTGAAATCAAAGTGATAAAAGGACTAAAAAACGAAAATGCATGGAGCAGCTAACCAACAACTTGACTTGTTGAGCACACAAACAGCTGAATGGATGATGACCTAGATTCCCTAGGGCCACAAACCATCCAAAGACTCAAAAAATCAAGTAAAATAAGGCAAACCAAACAAGCACACAAACCAAGCCAATGAAGCTTTCCAATCAGGGAGAACACAGGAAAAACAAGCTAATAGGCAGAAACTAAGAGGAAAAGACACACTGGTTATGATATAGGGGAAACTCTGATCTTCACCTACAAGAATTGATGTGACTACCTAACTGAAAACAAGCGCCAGAAGGGGGTCGGTGCAACTGTTTTTGAGAAACTCACACTGATCAGCGCGACTGTCAGAAAAATAAATGTGTTGACGGAAGATTCAAGGAAAAAAATGAAAATTTTCAAAGGCTAAAACTAGACTTGCCACTGTAAATTTTAGGCTCAGAGCAGTAAACCAGGAAAAGAAGATAAAACTAAAGGGAAATGGTGATACTAGAAAAGTTCACACAAAACCATGAAATGATAATCGATCAAACAGAAGGATTTTCTCCCCAGCGGAGTCACCAATTTGTGGTGCAGGTAAATTCTCAGAGCGGACACAAACAATTCCTCTAGCCCGAGAGAGCGAATCTAGCCACAAACAAACAATCTATGGAAAATCTCCTTTAGATAGAATCAAATAAGTGGGCCTACCTCTTAGAACTCTATTCCGCTTGATGATGATATTTCTTCCTCACTCCAACTACCTTTCGTTTCCTTCCTTCGAATACCTGAAATAAGAAAACAACAACAAACAATAAATGTGATAGCATACAAATTGTATTCAGCCTACTTAACAGGTCAAGGAACATTAAGCCATAAAGATGTAAGATAACAATTCATGTAGGAAATCAATCAATAGTTGTATTCATATAAATTTAGAAAGAGATTACAACCAGTGCCTTGATGTTGTTGGTCTCCTCCAACATATCAGGGTTCCCACACTTCTGCTAGCATCTCATGGAAGTTTTAAGGGTTCCCGACAATGGAAGTTTTAAGGGTTCCCGACAATGGAAGTTTTAAGGCCTCTTCCCTTTAGTCTCAAACCAAACCAAACATGCTATTCTCCGTCAAACATAAACTAGAAAGCTACAAGCTATAGATGTCTTATTGATCATTCAAACTCACTCCAAAACCTATTTAGCTTGGGAAAAGAGAGGTTGATATAGCTTGGATGGAGGGGAGATGGTTCCTCTCACCATGAGAGAAGGTCTTATCTCTTGGGTTTGTTCCATTCTAATAGGGGAAAGGATCCCAAACTAACTTCTTCGGCTCCATCCAACCCAACCATCTACTAGACTTCCGTTATGAATCTTCTAGACCTGGAAGCTTTGACTCCATATTTTAAAAAAATTGCCAAAAGAGGATCGGCATGACCAGAAAAGGCCTCAGTCGCTCTGTATGGCGCTAGTGCTAGTTTCAATCTCTGCAAATCGCCACGAGGAGGAAACTAGTCAGTAGCCCTGGTCTTGTAAACTAGGGTAAAAGGAAGATTCTTGGGAAATGATGCAAAGGGGAATTATTCTTCTCATGAAGAGGGACATAATGGGAGTTTCTTCATGATTGGAAAGAATGTAGGGTTCACTGTAGAGGTCCTCTAGGATTGTGGATGGGGAGTATAGGGACAGTGACAAAATGCTATGTAACAGGGGTCCATGTAAATTGAAACTCTATAGCCTCCAGTAAAATATGTGATGGACATGTAAGTTATAGTGAGAACATTTTCTTCTCCACCTTGCTCAGATCATAGAGAATGGGGAAGCTCTTAGCATCCAACAACATATGTGGAGAAGAAAGATTGGTCTCAAAGCAAGTGTCATTCTATGATTAGGAAAATTTTGAGAGGGTGGGAGCTCTAATTTTGTGCGTGGAGAAAGGGAGTGTGGGAGAAAGTGTTCACCTTTTCTATGCACACCCTTTCTCCTACACTTCCTACATAATTGCGTGAAAATTAATAAATAAATAACAAAAGAGATCACACTTAACATATACAATTAGAAGTTTTGTTTGTTAAAGCAAGAGCTGAGTTATTGAATACATATATAAAATGGTTGTCTCCCCTTGGCTTGGTTGAGTTTATTAGCAGGAAAGAAGAAACACTCTTAGACCTACATGCAAGCATACAAAGATATAGCAAAATAGTAAGAGTCATCTAAGTCCTGGATTTTGAACACCTTTAAATTCAAATCGGATGTACCCAAAAGAAGAATTGCTTGTGCGGAAGAAGTCATCTACAAAGTGGATTGTATGGAATAAGTGTGTGGAGGTGGAAATAACGATAGATTGTGGAAATGATTGTGAAAACAAAAAATTCTCAAATAAAAACAAAATGCAGACCCTGCACTGCCTTAATTGTGTCGACATATCGATAACTACCAAAAGAGGCATAGGCTATGTTTTTATGCTTCTATCACTCTTTTATTCCCTTCCTTTACTAGGTACTATAAAAATTACCTCACGGTCAAATTCCTTTGACCCTCTATTTATTTCAACCATTTTCATGTGCATAACCAAAGTTTTCAAGAGTTTTTTTTATTTACGATTTTTCTTAAACTATTAAAACAATTTTATAATTTTTGAAAAATGTATTTCTCATTTTCTTAATTGCCTAGAGAACTTTGATGGAACATAATAGCCTTGGTGGAGTGCCATTTTTTTTCCTATTTGTCAATGTCTAAAAAATCATCTTAAAATGAAAAAATTCTAATTTGATAAATCGCCATTCTATTGGCGAGCACTCTGACACTGACACTAACATTTTATGCATGACAGTACTATTACTATGCCCAATGATGCCAAAATTAATAGGGTTCTAGGTCCTTTATGTAAGTAAGAGGGTGGGGGATGAAAAAACATGTGGAGGAAGCTTTCATTGTGCAGAGTGTGGAGGTGCATTCAATGGTAAAGTCTAGTGGGAAAGCCTAACTCAATATTATTTCAAACAAACTTGACGTACTTGGAAAATGTTTGGATGCAAGGATATTATTTGGGACCAAATCTTTCATTGTGCTATTAGGTTTCCTCAGAATGCAAAGGTGCAAAGGAAGCTTTCATTGTGTAGAGTGCAGAGGTGTAGAGGAAGCTTCCATTATGCTTCCTCTACACTCGCACCCCTTGATGTGTCCTAACGTCTTCACAAACTTCTTCTGCCAGATATCTATGTAGTTGCACCTTGGCTTTGGAAACATATTTGAAAATATTGGGTAACATAACTATCATTCTAGCAAAGGAATTGAAGGAAGTGTTAAAGAGGAGACCATGACAGACCTCCTCTTTCTTCAATATAAATTGTTTCTCTGCCATCTCCAACACCAGAGTGGCATCCATCCACAATAAAATAAAGAGGTTTTCACAATAGTCAGAGACGAACCAAAAATGTGGAGGTATAAAATAAAGAGGTTTTCATAATGAGCTCATCCAAGATCTTGAGGAGGATTCCAGAGCTTTCATTCTGTGGAGTGCATAGGTACGAACGAAGCTTTGATTATGCTTCCTTTTCACCTCTGCACTCCCATTGCTCGATGTTTCCTAACAACTTCATGTATTCATTCTTCCAGATCTCTATGCAGTTTCACCTTGCCATCTAGCAATGCATTTGACAATATTGGGTAACATAAATTTATTTCCACCAAAGGCATTGAAGGTGATGTTAAAGAGGATATCATGGTAGGATTCCTCTTTCTTTAGTCTAAATTTTTTATCCACCATATGCAGAACGAGAGAGGCATGCACCCATTGGAAAATAAATAGGTTGTCATAATATCTAGAGACAAACTATAAGGGAAGAGGTATGGAATAGATAATGAGCTCATCTAGGATCTTAGGGAGGATGATAGAGTTTTCATTGTGTGAAGTGTGGAGGTGTAGAGGAAGCTTTAATCATGCTTCCTTTGCACACTCCAGCCCCTCGATGTGTCTTAATGGATTGGAGAACTTATTTTTATAAATCTCTATGCAGTTCCACCCTGAATTTGGCAACATTTTGTATAATATTGGATAACATATATATCGTTCTAGTGAAGAACTGAAGGCAATGTAAAAGAGGAGATCATGGCAAGCCTCCTCTTTCTCCATTACAAACTATTTCTCTACCATCTTCACCACTGAAGCAATATGCGTCCATAGGAAAACACCATTTCTTGTATTCAAACTTGTAAATGATGGTTTTAACCAGCTATAAATTCGAACAACGTGGGAAGAAAGTTGTTCAAACGTCCTGAGAATGAACATGCTTGTTGAGAAGCGAGAAAGAGAAAACCAGTTGTATGAGATTTATTGAAGAAAACAAGAGGAGCTTTGTCAATGGTTAAAAATAATGTTTTGTTAGGTGTGATAAGGGTTGCACGCCCGTCTTTCAAAAAATATCACAATAGGTTAGCTTCTGTAATACATGCTAAGTCTAATTTTTTACAAATATCAAGAAATAATAAATGTCATGAAATACCTGCCAAACTACTTAATCATTTTCATGGTAAGAATCCTTAAGGAAAAATAAAAATAAGGGTTTATTGGCTTCACAACAACAATAATACAAAGAAACAATTGGATTCAAAACAATATTTTCCAGGAGTTGCAAGCATCAATGATGGGCCCGAGGAATTCAAGAGTCTTATTAAGCATATTCAATAATAGGATGAATATTGGTTTTGTGGAAATTACAACAATAGGCCAAATCTTCAATAGGTGTCATCAACAAGCCAAATTTGATCAGTTGGGAATCATTTTTAGTTATTTTAACTATGATGAACATAGCTAGTCGAATTGGCCTAATAGTCTAATATTTTGTTGAAAATACAACAAAGATAGTGGCAATGGTTTCTTCATCCATATCACACCATCCATCTATGTACATCGAATGAAGGAATTCACAAATAATATAATATCCCATAACCAACATAAAAGTCTAAGGTAAAGTCAAGAACTAGTGCAAGACTTTTGAAGAAGCCAGTTAACACCTCCTCAAAAGTTAAATTTAATGGTAAAGAACAAAAATCAATGTCATATTTATTGTAAGTTACTTAATAGTTTTATCCAAATCATATTCAGTATCGGTGAAAATATTCATTACTAAAAAGTACTTCCAAAGTTCACAATATATTACTTTAAAATCTAAAAAGGATCGCTATAAACAAATATTAATCACAACAAAAATAATAAAATGAAAATAATAAGCATGCATCAACTCAAACGCCATAGGCCTCCTATGTGGATCTCCAATATAGCTTTATCTTATTTAAATCATTTGTATGACTCAATATTATGCAAAGTAGTTGAGTTTATAATATGTAAAAATGTAAAATAATTAGTTACCATTCCCTATATCAATAAAAATATCAATATCAAGAAGCAACATGACAGCTCTACCGATTTCCAGAGGCCTCGTCCATTGTAGTGAATCTGGCTATGGATTTCTAACTATTCGGGGAGTTAAGCTCACACTTGATGGCACATTTTCTAGGATATTAGGGAGGATTAGAGAGCTTTCATTGTGTGGAGTGAAGAGGTGCAGAGGAAGTTTTCATTATCCTTCCTCTGCACCTCCACACTACCGCCATCGATGTGTCCTAACGAATTCACAGACTTCTTATGTCATATCTCTATGGAGTTGCACCCTAGATTTGGAGTATTTGATGATCTTGGGTAACATAACTATCATTTCAGTGAAGATGTGGAAGATGTTAAATAAGAGATCATGGCAGTCCTCATTTTTCTTTAGTCTGGACTATTTATCTACCATCTCTATCACTAGAGTGGCATGAGTCCATAGGAAAATAAATAGGTTGTTATAATAGCTGGATACGAACCAAAAGGGTAGAGGTATGGAATGGATAGTGAGCTCATTTAGGATATTGGGGATGATGCCAAAGCTTTCATTATGTAGAATCCAGAGGTGCATAGTAATATTTCATTATGCTTCCTCTACATCTTCGTGCTCCTGCCCCTCGATGTGTCATAATGACTTCACTAACTTCTTATGCCAGATCTCTATGCAGTTGCACCCTAGCTCTAGAAACATATTTGATAATATTGGGTAACATAACAACCATTCCAGACTTCCAGTGAAGGCATTAAATGTGATGTTAAAGAGGAGATCATGGCAGACCTCTTTTTTTATCTATATTGTTTCTCCATCATCTCCATTACTGGAGCAACATGAATCCACAACAAAATAAAGAGGTTATTATTATAGCCAGTGACGAACCAGAATGAAAGAGGTATGGAATGGATATTTAGCTTTTACAGGATCTTGGGGAGGATGCCAGAGCTAATTATGGGAGAAAACTCAGGTGCCAACCATGTTTTAATATACATAGGGCCATTGGATCCATGACCTTGTGTGGTGGGATCCACCCCAATCATGGAGTGACAAAGGAAATTGAATATCAATTTCTCGATCTCATTACCAAAGGAATAGTCACACTACTTTCCACTTTTTTCTCAAGGGAGGAACTGAATTCATTAAACGCTCAAGAAAACTCAGGGAAATATTTGTATCGACTATTCCTGAGCACCTCAAAGCAAAACATTTTGATCTTCTTGTGCTTTTACCCATAGGGTTCCATGTAAACAAAAACCCCATAGGCTCTAGTAAAATTTGTGTTGGGCATGTAAGAGCTGGTGAGAAAAATTCTTCTCCACCTTCCTCAAATCATAGAGAATGAGGAAGCTCTTGGCATCCAAAAACATATGTCAAGAAGCATGATTGGCCTCAAAGAAAGTGTCATTATATGATTGGGAAAAATTCGAGAGGGAGGGTGCTCTATTTTTGATGCACAGAGAAAGGGAGTGTGGGAAAAAGTGTTCACCCTTTCTCCCGCACTCCTTACATCATTGTTTGAAAATTAATAAATAAATAACAAAAGTGATCTCACCAAATGTATACAATTAAACGCTTATTTAATTCTTTTTATTTGTCGAAGTAAAAGCCGAGTTATTGTCCACATGGGCTAGCTCAAGCAGCAAGGGCCGTGGAAATGAAGTCTCACCGAACCGGAAGTCTTGGATTCAAATCTTGGGCTACCCCTCCCCTGTAGAGGGGTACATAATGGACATGTAAATCAGAGAGTCCCACCCCAGCTTACAAAAAAAAAAAAAAAACCGAGTTATTAACTCCATATATAAAATGATCATATCCCATTGGCTTTGTTGAGTTTATTAATGGGAATGAAGAAACACTCTTATACTACACACAAGCATACAAGGATATAACAAAACATAAAGACAAATCGAAGTCCTATATTGTGAACACCTTTAAATTCAAATCACATGTATCCAAAAAAAAATAGTGCATGTGCAGAAGAAGTTTTCTACAGGTCGTAGATGTATGGAAGGAGTGTGTGGAAGCAAGAATAATGATATATTGCAAAAACATAGCATTGTCAAATAACGACAAAACAAAAACCTCACACTGCCTTATTTGTCCCAACATATTGATAACTAACAAAAGAGGCAGGGACTATGCTTCCATGCAACTATCAATCTTGTTATTTATTATGGATATGTTGAATTCATATTTATAAAGAGATAAGTGACAATAATTGTGTTTTAAGTGAAGCGGTATATGTGATATATCACATATAATATAATATGGAGCAAAAGTACTCATAAATTAATTTTAAATATATAATAAATACAACCCATAAAATAAAAAGTACTTTACTTTCAAATATATACAAACAAAATAAAATAACCATGTCACTTCAATTCAAAATTCAAATAATAAACATAATATATTTTATTTATTATTTAATATGGGATAAGTTGAATTTATATATATAAAGAGATGAGTGAAAAGAGTTAAGTGTTTTAAGTGAAGTGTCATTTGTGATACATCATATATTAATAAGGATTAGATCATTATATTGTTTTCCATCCATTTCTATGCTTTCATAGTGGAAAAAGTGGAGGAATCAACTCACAACAGCATTCTTATTGGAAATCTTAGTTTGGAAAATTTATGGTCAAAAATTTAGCAGACTGAGGCATTATACGAACACTTTTTGTAGTCTTGACCTTACTATCGACCTAGATTATATAATCTATATGACGAGAGATTTCCAATGGTTTAAGAATTTCCTCCATCATAGCTTGTATGAGAAAGTTATGCCTCCCAAAAGTTGACCTATTGAAATTCACTACCATAATTTGAGAGGATGCCACATCAACCCCCATTACTCATGGAAAAGGGGTTGGCCACGTGATCATGATGGAGGAGACCTTAGAAAAGTACATATTGTAACTCTAGTTAAGATTTGAAGGAGTCAAACATAACTACTAGTAGGTTATCCGACTGTGTTATAATCAGGCCATTAGGAGGAAAAGTGGTTCCATTCTTTCTGTTGACACCTACTCATTGGGATTGGGTGAAGCCCAAGAGTCTCTCCCTCCATGTATATCTCTATGATCAACCTTAATAAAAAATCATAATTCATTTGAGGAGTTACCTCCTAGCCTAACATGGTATCAGAGCACATGTCCCAACCACTATTTTTGGCTCCCTTTCTACCCTTGTAACTCCCTCCTACCCATGTTTTTCATATTTCTGTAGAACCGTCACCTACATCCTGCGTATTTATGCATAACTGTCACCTATGTCCTGTATTTTAAAAATTTATTGTGTTTGCCACCTCCTCATTGGATTTGGTCGTCTTCGCTGTTTTGGGAGACTGGTGAGAAAGAATAACTGGTTGCTGTGAGTTGTTGTGTTTCCTGGAGGTGTTGTGTGATTCTTGTTCAAGATTGAATGATGTTTGTGTGTGGTAAGCCTATTTATAAGCCTATTTGTTCAATGGTTGATGAATGATTGAATGGCGGTGTTATATGCAAATTTTTTTCCTGAGAAGTGCTCAAATGACGGAAATGTTTGTATATAATGTGTTAATTACCCGTTTTGATTAAAAAATCGAGCTTCATTACCATGCAACATGACTGTGTTAATTTTTTTGAAAAAAATCCGTCATCGTTTTTAACCCCGTCGAACAATGGTTAAATATTGGGCTTGGTTAAAATCAATGTGCATGCTCATGGCTTCATGTATTGTCTTTGATGTTGGCATAGCTCTCTGGTGTTGCGGCACCACACTGCATCCTCCCCAACCCACCATACCACACTCCGCAAACCACACACCTTCGTTATATAACGCTCCCACTCACCCTGGTATCATCGCTCCCAACTGTGTTAAACAATGCAGCCGCTGGCAAACGTTAATACCATTCCTACTCCCAACTTACCTCCATGCTCACAACACAATTAATACCTGGTCGATACCATCATTGGTTGGTTTACATTTAATCCCGCACACTGTTGGCCTCCCCATACCACCATATAATACCTCACTTCCAACTCCCAGTGTTTAATTGTTGTGGTATTATATAATATTGTATTGCAGGCCCGAACACGCCTCCTCCCAAACAATTATCTCCCCATACCACCTTTATTTGAACACTCTGAATAATACTGTCACTCGTAATATGTGTATCCCCCGCCATGGGGCCCAAACCCACGACCACACTACGTTATATAACTCCTCCATTTATTGCATTAACTTTGCCTCTACCATATAAAACCTCCCCATATACCCCCTCCCCCATACATAACCTTCCTCATATAGCCCCTCCCCTAGCAATACCTTTGTTATATAAAATACATAGAAAATACTACAATTTGTTTTTACACATATAACCACCACAAGTGAAATTCTTTTATATTGGCAACAGAGTACATTTTACACAATATACATTTTTCAATGCATTCATTGATATCTATTGTTGGAGTATTTCTCTGGGGAAAAGAGAACTATCCTGAATGTTCAAGGAAGATAAAACACACTCTCATTTTCAATGAGTTGTGGAAAGGATTTTGTGTAAGATAATGAGATAATGAACCTGCAAAGCCCACCTTAGATAAGGAGATTGTCATTTGGGAAAACAAGAACAACAAGGCCTATGCCTTGATTGCAGCATCTGTAACTGAAGAGGTGAGTCACCATATTTCACCATTTTCAAATTAATTTGAAGCGTTACAAAAGTTGAAAGAACTCTATGACTCGCACTTTGAACTTGAAGTTGTCCAATTGATGATTAAATTGTCCAGTCTTGAATTGAAAAATGATGAGCCTATTTCTTTAGCATAAAAAGTAAGATATATTATGCATGATATCAAAACCACTAGTGTTCAAATATACATTCCTCTCATATCTTATTTCAAGGAACTATATCCCACTCGTTCAAATTATCTTGAGTCATTGAAAGAAAGTGGAAACCTCAAGGAGATTACCTTTGACTCCCTTGAGAAGAAGTTTGTTGAGAGAGAGAAGGCTTTTGGGAAGAAGATAACTCCTCAGTATTCTAAAGAAGTTGTGTGTCTTGCACATAGTGAGAAGAATCATGCACAAGATTATTCTAGACGAAGAGGTGGCTAAAGAGGAAGAGGACGAAGGAATTTTAGAGGCGAGGGTAGACAGCACCAAGGAGAAAAGTCCGATAATCATTGCATAAGTTCCAATAGAGATGGACATGATGCATCCACATGTAATTTGCCTTGGGACAGGATTGAGTAGGAAAGAAATGAAGCCAAAGGTAAAACCAATGATAAAGGGAAAGGTAAAGCACCTGAATCTTCTCATTATGTTGTGACTAAATATTGGTGTAACTGAAGACTTATTTAATGCTTCACTTGCTTCTTGGAAAAATGATTGGTTGCTTGATTCAGGGGCAACTTGCCACATGAATTTTAGAAGAGATTTTTTTGAATAATTTACTGACAATGTTGATGGAGTAGTATACTTTGCAAACAAGTCAAAACTCAAGCCATCAGGGCTTGGCACAATTAGGCTCAAACTACCTGGTCTTCCAGACTTTCTTCTACATGATGTTCTATATCTCCCGAAGTTGAGGACAAACTTACTGTCTTTGGCCCACATCTGCCAAAAAGGACGCTCCATTCATGTCAGGCCAGGGTAACTCCTCATTGAACGAGAGAAAACACTGATTGATATTTATTCATTAGCTAGCACTTTATTTATACAAATACAAAACGGATCAGTTCATCTTCTAGATGACTGTCCGGCTTCACCTCATCCGTTTCAGATTAGGTGTCAACATTCCCCCCCTTAATCTGAAGGGATGATGGTGAGTCCAAGCATCATTCTGAATCTTTCAAGCTTTTCTCTTCCAAGCGCTTTGGTGAAGATGTCTGCAATTTGCTCGTTTGTGGAACAATGACGAAGATGGATTGTTTTGGCCTCAACATGATGTCGGATCAGATGATATTTAGTATTGATGTGCTTAGTACGATCATGGAACTTTGGGATCTTGGCCAACTTTATTGCAGATGTGTTATCAATCATGAGTGGAGTTGATTGTATTTGTTTTACCTGCAAATCTTCAAGAATTTTCCTGAGCCACACAATTTCTTTCGTTGCTTCAGCTGCTGCCACATATTCTGCTTCTATTGTGGAATCTGCTGGTACTGATTGTTTGCGTGATCTCCAGGAGACAGCTCCTGATCCAAGACTCATAGCATATCCTGAAGTAGATACCCCAGTTTCTTTGTCTCCATCGAAGTCTGAATCAGAGTATCCAATCAAGTTGAAGTCGTCCACCTGTGTATACTTGATTCCAAGGTCTTGAGTTCCCTTCAAGTACCTTAGAACTCTTTTTGCAGCGGACCAATGTCCTTCACAAGGCTTTTGCATAAACCTTGAGAGGATTCCAACAGCAAATGAAATGTCTGGTCTGGTAGTAGTGAGGTAGATGAGACTTCCTACAAGCTGTCTATACTTTGTTGCATCCTCAAATTCTTTTCCTTCAATAGATGTGAGCTTCAAGTTTTGTTCCATTGGAGTAGAAAGGGGATTGCACTCTGTCATGCCAAATCTGTTTAACAAATCTCCAATGTATTTCTTTTGAGAAAGAAATATGGACTTTGGATGTTGGGTTACTTCAATGCCAAGATAGTAATGAACATAGCCCAAATCAGTCATTTCAAAAAAAATTCCTAATTCTTTCTTTATGGATGCAATATAACTTTCATTGTTCCCTGTCATTAAAAGATCATCTACATATACCACAAGATATACAACTGTTTTGCCAACTTTCTTGACAAATAAAGTTGCATCATCAAGATCAAAATGTTTGAAGTTGAGTTTCAGAAGATGCTCAGTTAGTTTTTCATACCAGGCTCGTGGTGCTTGTTTGAGGCCATACAAGGACTTCACAAGTTTGCATACTTTGTGTTCATGTCCTTTCACAGCAAATCCTTCAGGCTGGGACATAAAAACATTCTCTTTTAGATCTCCATTCAAGAATGCAGTTTTTACATCCATTTGATGGACTTTCCAACCGTTCTGAGCAGCTAGTGCAAAGAGTGTCCGGATGGTGGCCCATTTTGCTGTGGGAGCAAAAGTTTCCTCATAATCGACCCCTTCCTTCTGTGCAAAACCTTTTGCCACAAGCCTAGCTTTGTGCTTGTCAAGTGAGCCATCAGCTTTGTACTTGTTCTTGTAGACCCACTTGTAGCCATAATTGGTTTGGTTCCAAATGGAGGATCAACCAGCTTCCAAGTGCCATTCTTTATGAGGGCATCATACTCCTTCTGCATCGCTTCTTTCCATTCATCATGAGAAGCAGCTTCTTTGAAGGAAGTTGGTTCAAAATCTGTAGACAAGTTCAATTCACAATCATAAGTAACATCCATATCAACAGGTGAATTAGAATTATCTACATCACCTCCATCTTGTCGGTTTGAATTTCTGGTTCCTGTTTTTCCAATTTCATCAGGATGAACACTTTCAAGTGTCTTTGTCAGCCACTTTGGGGGACCTTTCTGAGATGGTCCAGGCTGTTCTGTTGATTGAGTTGGGTCTGAATCAAGATTAAGTCTCCCAATTCTATCAATTACATCACTTAAAGCATCATCCGTTGTTGGAGTGTCATGCAGGGGAGATTGTTCTTCAGAAGAAGATTCCACATGTTGATCTAGTATAGGAATCCCCCCTTCAAGATGTGGAATCTGATTATCAAACTCTTGAAATGATTTCGGTTTTGTGAATCTATCCAAGCGATCAAGTTGCCACTCAACAACACTGTCAGATTTAGATGATTCAAGAAAAATGACATCTCTAGATAAAACAAACTTTTTATTTACTTCATCATAAAGGCGGTATGCTTTAGATGTGTTTGAATACCCCAGGAAGATACACTTACGACTTCTCGCACCAAGTTTGTTTCTATGTACCTTTGGTATTAAAGCATAACAGGTGGAACTAAATATCCTGAGATGTTTTACCGAAGGAACATGTCCATACCACAATTCATAAGGAGTCTTGTTTCTTATAGCACTAGATGGACATCTATTCTTTATATATGCAGCACATAGAACAGCATCAGCCCAAAACATTGTCTTTACATTTTTGAAGAAAAGCATGGATCGTACCATATTCAAAATTGTTCTGTTCATTCTTTCAGCTACACCATTCTGTTGAGGATTATAAGGCACAGTTGTTTGATGTTTAATCCCATGTTGGCGAAGATAGTGTTCAAATTCATTTGATGTATATTCTTTTCCATTATCAGTGCGAATAGACCCAATATGAGATTGTGCATCATTTTCAATCCATTTATGAAAATTCTTGAATGTTTGAAAAGAATCAGATTTGTTCTTCAATAAGTAAACCCAACACATTCTGGTGTAATCATCAATAAATGTCATGATATATTTATTTCCATTTGCAGAAGGAACAGGCATTGGACCACATAAATCTGAATGAATAAGTTCAAGCTTCCTATGTGCTCTTGAATGTGAATCATGAAAAGACTGTTTGCTATGCTTTCCTAGAATGCAAGCATCACATTGTTTATGTTTTCTAGGAATTGTAGGCAAACCAGCAACACCATTTTTCTTCAACAAGCGGAGACTATCATAGTTTAAATGTCCAAATCTAGCATGCCATAATAAACTTGATGGAAGTGCACCTTCTTCATGATGAGAAATATATGAGAAATGATGTGCATGAGCAGAGGTTCCTTGCAGTTTAAGGAGTCTTTCTTCTTCTATACCCCTCATGACAAGTGAGTGGTCAGATGCCTTTCTTACCTCAAGCTTGCCATCAAACATGTGAATGGAGTGACCTTGCTGGCGGATGTGGACCAGGGACAGCAAGTTTCTCTTCAGCTGTGGGAGATACAGAACATGATCCAGAAGAAAGTCTGGAAGACCAGGCAGTTTAAGCCTGATTGTGCCAAGCCCTGATGGCTTGATTTTTGACTGATCTGCAAAGTATACTGCTCCATCAACATTGTCAGTGAAATCTTCAAAAAATTCTTTCCTATAAGTCATATGACAGGTTGCTCCTGAATCAAGCAACCAGTCATTTTTCGAAGAAGCAAGTGAAGCATTAAACAAGTCTTCATTTACTCCAATGTTACATTGTGCCTCAATATAGTGAGCGGATTCAAGTGCTTTACCTTTGTCTGTGTCATCAGTTTTACCTTTCTGCTGGTTTCTTCTCTGCTCAACCTTGTCCCATGGTAGCTTGCATGTAGAAGCATCATGTGATCCATTTCGTTTGCAGCGAATGCAATGCAGATCTGCCTTTTCTGCTTGAGGATGTCTGCCCCCCCTACCTCTGAAGTATCTTCCTCTTCCTCTTCGTCCACCTCTTCCTCTTGCAAAATCTTGAGCAGGATGTTTTTCTTTATGAGCAAGGCAAACAGTCTCTTCAGAAGATTCAAGGACTGTTTTCTTTCCAAAGGCTTTCTCTCTTTCAGCAAACTTTTTCACAAGAGTGTCAAAGGTTATATCTTTAAGATTTCCATTTGCTTGTAAAGACTCAAGATAGTTAGAGTAGGTAGGATAGAGTGCTTTGAGAAAGGCAATAAGAGAGATATCCAGCTCAACCTTAGTGGATTTAATATCATGCACTATAGACTTTATTTCAGATGCAAGAGTAAGAGGATCATTATTTTTCAGTTCAAGAGTGAAGAGTTTAATCATGAGCTGAACAACTTCAAGTGCAGAATGTGTATCATAGAGTTCTTTCAGCTTTTGTAAAGCTTCAAAGGCAGTGGAATAGGATGAAATATGACGACTTACTTCCTCATTTACAGATGTTGCGATCAATGCAAAGGCTTTGTTGTTCTTATTTTCCCAAATGGCGAGTTCTTTGTCTGATGTGGGCTGCACAGGGTCTCTGTCTTCTTCTCCGACACACACACCTTTCCACAGCTCATTGTAGATGAGGGTGTGTTTTACCATCCGAGACCATTCAGAATAGTTCTCCTTGCCAGTGAGAACTATTCCGACCATTGAAATGATTGAATGCATTCTGTAAAAATATCTGCTAAAAAAAACTTCTGTTGATAAAAGACTTCTGCTGGAAAAAAAAATCTTATGCCACAGCAAGACTTCTGCTAAGAAAAAAATCTTATGTCATAGCCTTATGCATTCTGTAAAAAAAAATATATCTCTGCCAAAAACACTTCTGTTGAGAGAGGAAAAAAAAATCCTTATATGATAGCCTTATGCATTTTATTTTTCTTCTAACATTCCATAGCATATATATATCGCTGCTCACATATATATCATTGTTTAATGAGGGCGCTCACTGCTTACATATATCACTGTTCAACAAAAAATGGCGCTCATATATATATGACTTCTCACATATATATCAATGTATATCACTGTTTAAAAAAAAGGGCGCTCATATACATATCACTTCTCACATATATATCAATGTATATCACTGTTTTAAAAAAGGGCGCTCATATACATATCATTTCTTACATATATATCAATGTATATCACTGTTCAACAAAAAAGGGCGCTCATATGAAAACGCTGCGGTGAGGCCGGATTACATTGATGTGCAGGAGTGGAGCCATGAAAACGCTGTCACCATACCAAGAGTCTTCAATAAAAAAACCGCAGTCACCATTAAACGCAGTCAACCATATACTACTCTCAACAGCAGATACCATGTATCAGTCTTCAATAAAGAAAACGCAGTCTTCTTGCATCAATACCCAGTCAACCATTAAAATACATCAACGCAGTCTTCTTGCATAAATACGCAGTCAACCATTAAAAATGCAGTATTTCATTAGAAACGCAGTCATGAAGGCACCATTAATGCAGTCATGAAAGACAGTCATGAAGAAGGCACGTGGAGGCACCATTAACGCACCAGAAACGCAGTCATGAAGAAGGCACGTGGAGGCACCATTAACGCACCAGAAACGCAGTCATGAAGAAGGCACCATTAATGCAGTGGTCATTAAAATAAGGACGCACGCAGCCAGCATTACAAAAAAAAAACGCAGTCTTCATAAGAACTCAGCCACCATTACAAGGAACACAGTCGCATTTTTTTCTTTTTCTATACAAACGCAGTCTTTATTAAAATACAGTCATGGTTATGACAGCCTCAATACAACAACTCAGTCATGGTTATGACAGCCTCAATACAACAACTCAGTCATAGGAAAAACGCAGTCACCATCAGTTTCGTTTGAATAGAAGGAGATAGGTTTTTTTTTTTACCAGCATCGAAAACGCATCAACGTATACCACGGACAGAGGGCGCAGTCTCCATGTCTCAGCAGTTTCAGCAGTGTCAGGAATCCCTCAGCAGAGGGCGCAGTCTCAGCAGTGTCAGGAATCCCTCAGCAGAGGGCGCAGTCTCAGCAGTGTCAGGAATCCCTCAGCAGAGGGCGCAGTCTCATGAGAGGGCAGTGTCAGGCCAGAGGCGTTCAGGACAGAACAGACCAGGAGTTACAACCAATTTGGGACCTGTGCTCTGATACCATGTCAGGCCAGGGTAACTCCTCATTGAACGAGAGAAAACACTGATTGATATTTATTCATTAGCTAGCACTTTATTTATACAAATACAAAACGGATCAGTTCATCTTCTAGATGACTGTCCGGCTTCACCTCATCCGTTTCGGATTAGGTGTCAACAATTCATATGTTTGATGTCAAGGTTGAGGTCAGAAAAGCATCAGATCACTCACTTTTCATGATGGGAATAGAAGACGAAAGACTTCTGAAGCTGCAAGGAACCTCTGCTTGTGAAAAAAATTCTCATACATTTCTCATTATGATGAAGGTACATTTCCATCAAGTCTTCTATGGAATGCTATATTTGGACACTTGAATTATGAAAACCTTCGTATGTTGAAGAAAAATGGTGTTACTAGTTTTCCTATAATTCCTAGGAAACTTAAGCAAGGTGATGCTTGTATTCTATGAAAGCATAGAAAGCAATATTTTCATGATTCACATTCCATAGCACATATAAAACTTGAACTTATTCATTCATAATTATGTGTCCCAATGCCTATTCCTTCTGCGAATGGAAACAAATATATGATAACATTTATTGATGACTACACTAGAATGTGTTGGGTTTATTTATTGAAGAACAAATATGATGTTTTTCAAACATTCAAGAACTTTCATGCATGGATTGAAAATGATGCACAATCTCATATTGGCTCTATTCACATTGATAATGGAAAATAATACACTTCAAATGAATTTGAAAAACATCTTCTCCAACATGGGATCAAACATCAAACAATTGTGCATTATTATCCCCAATAGAACGAAGTAGTTGAAAGAATGAACATGACAATCTTAAATATGGTACGTTCCATGATGTTTTTCAAGAATATTAAAGTGATTTTTTGGGTTGATGCAGTTATATGTGTTATGTGTTTTTCAAGAATGTTAAACTGATGTTTTGGGCTGATGCATTTCTATTTTTTATGTATATAAAGAATAGGTGTCCATATAATGCTATTAGAAACAAGACTCCTTATGAAATGTGGTATGATCACATTCCTTTGGTAAATCATATCAGGTATTTTGTTCCACCTGTTATGCCTTGATACCTAAGGAACAAAGAAAAAAACTTGGTGCAAGGATTTGTAAGTGTATCTTCTTAGGGTATTCAAATACCTCCAAAGCATATCGTCTCTATGATCAAGTTAATAAGAAGTTAGCAGTTTCTAGAGATGTGATATTTCTTGAATCTTCCAAGGATGACAATGTTGTGGAGTAGCAACTTGATCGCTTGGATAGATTCATACATGCCAAGTATTTTCAAGAATTTGATAATGAGATTCCACATATTGAAGGGTGGGTTCCTATACTGGATCAATCTGTGGAATCTTCTTCTAAAGCACTCTCTCCCCCACATGAAGCTCCAGCCATCGATGACACTTTGAGTGATGTGATTGACAGAATTGGGAGATTCAATCTTAATTCAGCCCCAACTCAGTCAATTGAGCAGCCTGGGCCATCTCAGAAAGGTCTCCCAAAATGGATGACAAAGACACTTAAAATTGTTCATCCTGATGAGTTTGGAAAGATATGAACAAGAAATTAAACTAGGAAAAATGGAGATGATGTAGACGATTATGATCCCCCTGTTAATATGGATGTTTCTTATGATTGTGAATTGAATTTTTCTTCATATTTTGAACCAACTTCCTTCAAATAAGTAGCTCTTCACGATGAATGGAAATAAGTGATGCAAAAGGAGTATGGTGCCTTTATAAATAATCGAACTTGGAAGTTGGTTTATCCTCCATTAGGAATCAAAACAATAGGCTACAAGTGGGTCTACAAGAACAAGTATAAAGTTGATGGCTCACTTGACAAGAACAAAGTTAGGCTTGTGGCAAAAGGTTTTGCATAGAAGGAAGGGGTCAACTATGAGGAGAATTTTTCCCCCACAGCAAAATGGGCTACCATCCCGACACTCTTTGCCTTGGCAGCTCAGAATAGTTATGATCCAAATTGGATCCTAGAACACTCTCTAAGTTTTCATGAACTCTTTAAAAATTATGCCAAATATTCAAAGTCTTATAAAGATCAAGCTATCAAAAGGAATCCTCAAACAGTTGCAATGGTGATCAGCGCGGATCAACGAGGGTCGTCGATCTAGCACGCAGAGCGGTGGACCATGGTAACGCACGCTGACACCAACCAACAAATGCAAGGCTAATTTTAAGCAGCAGAGGTAGTTTCTGATATGCGATTAGCGAATCACATATCGCAGGGAAAACCTCTCAGTGAAGAGAAGCCTCGAGCACCCGAACCAGAAATAAATATAAAATGTGGAAAATATTATTTCAGTTCCATCGGAGTTGGATTCCACAAAACTGACAGAATATCGAAGGGGCTTTGAGCAGTAAGCAGTTTCAGCCGAGTTCCACCCGATGCCATACAGTGATTGCCACGTGTCCCGGGGAAGAGAGAGAGAATCGCTCACATCAGACGGGTAAACATCATGTTACTTAGCCACCTGATATGAATGATGACCATCGAATCTGGGGCCCCCAGATCAACGACGAAGACGCGTTTCGATGGATGACCGGATTTAGCAAGATTATGAAGCAAGGTCACATAAGATTTGAAGTTTGATATGGACAATGCATTGGAAGAAGGTCGTGTTTTGCGGGCATTCTTGGAGTTAACGAAAAAAACAGTCGTTTCAAATATGTCCAAGAGATCTGACACTCATCTGTTATGAAATAGGTGGCCACCTCCCTGTGAGGTGTTATACAGTGACTGATTACGCAGAACAAAGGGATTCAAAGGGACAGAGACAGGGGAACCAGAAAGCCAGGAAGCGGAAACGAATAGTCTGGAAGCATATTGGCTTTAAAGCCACAAACTGACAGAGAGAGAAGCAGAAGCAGTAAGCAAAGAGCAGAGGCAGTAAGCCGAAAGCAGAGAGAAGAAGCCGAGTTGACCTACAGAAGAAAAGGCAGCATCGAGCCAGAGTTAAGACAGAGACAGAGAGAGTCAGAGAGTCTATGCACTCCAGAGAAGGCTTGAGAGGTTTGAGCACACTCCTCTGTAATGCCTATCATGTATGAGTCTCAGATTGGGCTCATGCTACTGTGACCAATAGAGGTCAAGAGTTCAGTGAGGAGAGTCTATGTACTCTAGAGGCTTGGGGAATCCAAGTACAGTCTTACTGATTTGTATCTGTTGAGTGAGACTCAAATTGATCTCACTGTTGTAAAAACTCTGCTTTGAAAACATAATAGAGAGGCCACCACTGCAGGCTGGACCAGGAGACGTAGCCCAGGAGTATTGGGTGAACTTCTTATTAAACTTGTTGTGTTTATATGTTTGCCTGTTATGTTTTCTTTAACTGGTTCATTTCCTATGTATTTCACAATCTTATCAATCTGTTGCATAAAATAACATAGGCACATCGATGCACATGAGTCTATAATGCCTTATTGTTTGTCTCAGATCAATTCCATATCAAGTGGTATTAGAGCTTTAGGTTGCTAAGGTTAGACAAACTTGTGCTAGACTGTTTGTGAATGATAACTAGATCAAAGCTTAAATTAGGAGAAGGAGAGTTGGTTGAAGCTAACCCAGAAATTGGAAGAGTCTATCCTAAGAGGAAAATGTCAGAAGAAATTCCCTTGGAATCAGACTCCCAGTTCATGGACAGTTTCATGACCATGAGAGCCATGGTAGAAGAGATGTATAGAGAATTTAAGAAAGTTAGAGGTGAAGATTCTTCAACCTCCAAACAAGATAAAGGAGTAGAAGAACCTATTCTAGTTTCCCACCCAGAAGGCAAAGGAAAAGAAGAGAAGCCCTCTCCACCATCTCCCCCATCATCACCTTCATCATCATCATCTTCTTCACATAAAGAAAGCCCTGAAAAGAAAAAGAAGAAACCTTCTTTGATTAAATTAGATGTGAATTTTGATTTGCCAGTTTATGATGGAGAATTGAATGCAGAAAAACTATATAACTGGATTAGACAGATTGATGTATATTGTAGAGTACAGAACATCGATTAAAAAAGGAGAAAGATTCAGCTGGCCTATGCCTCGGAGGCACTGCCCTAGTATGGTGGGAAGGCAGGACACAAGCTGATTTGAAGAAGCATGGTAAAATTCTTTCTACCTGGAATGAATTTGTTTCTACAATTAAAAAACAATTCTATCCACTAGCTTATATGCAAAAAGCTATGATGAGTTGGCAAACTCTTTGCTAATTGAAAGGGAAAAGTGTACAAAGTTACACCCAATAATTTAGAAAAAGAGCTTTGATTCTAGGCATTTCTTTAGACTCACCTGAAACTCTGCTGAAGTATATAGGTGGTCTACATAGTTATTTGAGACATACCATTCTCATGTTTAATCCCACTAGCATAGATGAGGTATCTGTTCAGGCTACACATCTAGAGGCTAGAGGCAAGAATGTGAACCCAGAAGTTTGGGGATCATCAAAACCCACTGCAAGCAAGAACAAGGAAAAGAGAAAGCAGAAATGGAAAGAGAGGAAGACAAATGTTGTACAAAAGACCAAACCTTCATGCACTCACTGCAAGAAGGATGGGCATGATGATGAACACTGCTGGATTCTACATCCAGAGCTGAAACCCAAGAAGTATGATGGAAAAAAGAAGAAGAATGTTGT
The DNA here is from genome assembly GCA_031772625.1 of Pinus tabuliformis. Taxonomy (NCBI): domain Eukaryota; kingdom Viridiplantae; phylum Streptophyta; class Pinopsida; order Pinales; family Pinaceae; genus Pinus; species Pinus tabuliformis. The sequence goes on along the minus strand of CM062807.1, from coordinate 1,006,650,007 downwards.
AGTTATTCAGAAGGATTTGGGGTCAGACTTAGGGAATGAAACAACAATCATAGCCACAGGTATAAAAGGTAAAAATTCTGAAGCATCTACTAGTAATTCTGCACAATCTACTGATAATGAAGAAAATGAGAGGAAAAGGCATGAGCTTTTTCATATTAGAGTTATTTCCAAGCATCAAAAGATTGATACTTTGTTTGATAGTGGCTCACTAGTAAACTTAATTTCTGAGGCAATTGTAAAGAAATTGGGATTACTAACTACACCTCACAAGAAGCCATATCCATTGGGTTGGTTATGTGATAAAGCAAAGCTACAAGTGACTAGACAATGTAAACTTAGGTTTTCTTTTGGGTCAGCATTTGTATATGAGGTTGAGTTAGATATCATTCCCTTGGATATATGTGGAATTTTTTTAGGAAGTCCTTACTTGTATGATAGAAAAGCCATTTTCTATAGAGCTGAAAATAAGTATCAACTCGTTAAAGATGGAATTGAATATATTGTAAGAGCTCATAAACTCGAAAATAATTATACTCTCATAAACTTAGGGCAGATGAAAAGAATTGTAAATTCATGCAAACAATTTTTACTGATGGTTGTAAAGGAAAAGAAACCTGATAAAACCAATGTATTTGAAGGCTATAATGCTAAACAGCAAGCTGATTTAGAAAAATTTGTTTCAGAATATGATATGTTAGTTCAAGAACCTAAAGGTCTGCCACCCAAAAAGGAAATAGTACATGATATTAATTTGCAGCAAGATGCTCCATTGCCTAACATTGGAATGTACAGCTTGTCCACTTTGGAGAATGCAGAAATCAAGAAGCGGGTACAGGGCTACTCAAGAAAGGGTTCATAAGACCTAGCACATCGCCATGTGGGTCTCCAATTGTCTTGGTGAGAAAGAAAGATGGCTCCTGTTGAATGTGCATTGATTACTGAGCACTAAATAAGATAACGATCAAAAATCGTTATCTCCTTCCTCGCATAGATGATCTATTAGATCAGTTGAAAGAAGTTGTTTACTTTTCCAAGTTGGACTTGCATAGTTTCTACCATCAGGTAAGATTTGCAGAGCAAGATGCATGGAAGACTGCTTTCAAAACAAAGCAGGGATTGTATGAGTGGTTAGTTATGCCTTTTGGCTTAACTAATGCTCCTGTTACTTTCATGAGAGTAATGAATGATGTACTCAAGCTTTTTATTGATGATTCTGTCATTGTATATCTAGATGACATTCTTGTATTTAGTAAAACATGGGAAGAACATTTGAAGCATGTAAAGCAGACTCTAGATGTTTTTAAAAGAGAAAATCTTTCTGTTAAGCTATCAAAATGTGAATTTGGAAAAACATCTTTGAATTATTTGGGTCATATTGTAGGGGGTTGTGAATTGAAGATAGATCCCTCTAAGGTTGCAGTCATTGTAAACTGGCCTAAACCCAAATCTGCTACAGAAATTAGAAGCTTCTTAGGAGCAGCATAGTATTGGAGAAAGTTTATTACTAACTTTTCCTTGATTGCAACTCCCTTACATGCTTTAACAGGATTGAACAAGGTGTTTCAGTGGGGAGGCAAATAGCAGAAAGCCTTCGACACCTTAAAAGAAAAGATTAGTACAGCACCAATACTAGCACTACCCGATCTTCAAAGACCCTTTGAGATTGAAACGGATGCCAGTGATTATGCCATGGGAGCAGAGTTGATGCAGCACAGTAAACCCATATGTTATCATTTTGAGACATTTAATTCTGCAGTAGTTAATTATCCCACATATGATAAAGAATTGTATGCATTAGTACAGAGTGTGAAAAAGTGGAAACATTATCTAGTGGGCAAAGAGACAGTTATACATATTGATCATCAACCACTTCAATATTTACACTCACAAACTAAGTTGCAACAATCAAGACACTATAGGTGGATGGGCTTTCTACAACACTTTCATCTTGTCATCAGATATAAAAAGGGCATACACAATAAAGTTGCAGATATGTTGTCTAGACCAATCATAAATGCATCCACTATACTTAAGCATAATTCAGTATTGCATGAAAGCTACATTGAACAGTATGCTCAAGATATAGATTTTAAAGATGTATATGCAACTTTAATTCATGGCAGACAAGTAGAAGAATTGGATTATCATGTTAAGGACCAACTCTTATATCATTTTGGAAATTTATGCATTCCTCAAACCGAAAGAGTAAAGATAATTCGAGAAGCACACACTTCTCTAATATCATGTCACTTTGTTGTAAGTAAAACAGTTGCACAGCTGCAAAGATTTTTTTATTGGCCCAAAATGAATGAAACAGTTTCTAGATATGTAAGAGGGTGTACCATGTGTGCTACAAGCAAGCCCAGCAATAGAAAACTAGGCTTGTACACTCCACTACCAGTTCCTTCTCATCCCTGGGAAAGTATTTCCATGGACCTTGTTGGGGGACTGCGTAAATCTAGAAAAGGTCATGACTATTTATATGTTATTGTGGATAGGTTCAGCAAAATGTGTATTTTAATACCCTGTAACAAACAGATTACAGCTAAACAAACAGCAAAGTTTTTCTTTCAGCATGTATGGGTTCATTTTGGATTAACCACTTCTATTGTATCTGATCGAGATTCCCGATTTGTTGGGAAATTTTGGTCTAGTCTATGGGAATTGATGGACACTAGACTAAAGAAGAGCACAGTGTTTCATCCACAAATAGATGGCCAAATAGAGGTGGTCAATAGGACAATGATCCAGTTGCTCAGAGGTTATTGCAGCAAGCATCCCAAGCTTTGGGATGAACATTTGTGTTATGTGCAACATGCTTACAACTGGGCTAAACATTCTTCTACACAGAGATCTCCTTTTGAGACCTGTTTTGGTTTCACACCAAGGTCTCCCATGGATTTTGTCTTTGGTATAGACATAGCAGTTGATGGACACAGTGATGTGGACAAGGCAACCAAGTTCATTGAACAAATCCAAGAGATTCACCAGGCAATACAGGAACAGCTGGAAAAGAGCCAAGCCAAGTACAAGGCAAATCATGATAAGCATCAGATTGAGCATAGCTTCCAAGTTGGTGATCAAGTATGGCTGTATATCAGCAAAGACAGAATTCAAGGTGAAGGTAAGAAGCTGAAGTTGATAAGGTATGGACCTTTCAAGATACTTGAGAAAATCGGTGAGAATTATTTTCGCCTTGATTTGCCAGCTTACATGCACATCTATTCAGTAGTTAATGCAGAAAGCTTGAGACTGTTTGAACCTTCATTGATTGAAGATCCCGAAGAGCAGAGTCAATTGCCTTCTATTGATGATCTGTTGCCTGAATATCTCAATGAATTGCAGGAAGATACAGTTCTGGACAAGAAGGTGAGAACTACACGCAGAGGGGATGTTGAGTACCTCAGGATTGGACTCAAAGGTTCAAAACCAAGCAGTGCAAGATGGATAGAAATTGGGCAAGTGAGGAATCTATATCCTCACTTGATTGATGCTTAAAAACCAACTTTTGGTGGTCCAAAAGCTTTTTCAGTGGGAAGGTCGTGATCCAAATTGGATCCTAGAACACTCTCTAAGTTTTCATGAACTCTTTAAAAATTATGCCAAAGATTCAAAGTCTTATAAAGATCAAGCTATCGGAAGGAATCCTCAGGCAGTTGTAATGGTGATCAGCGTAGATCAATGAGGGCCGTTGATCTAGCGTGCAGATCGGTGGACCATGGTAACGTGCACTGACACCAACCAGCAAATGCAGGGGTTATTTTAAGCAGCAGAGGTAGTTTCTGATATGCAATTAGTGAATCGCATATCGCAGGGCAAACCTCTCAGTCAAAAGAAGCCCTGAGCACCCGGACCAGAAATAATTAGAAAATGCGGAAAATATTGTTTCGATTCCGTCGGAGCGAGATTCCACAAAACCAGTAGAATATCGGAGGGGCTTCGAGCAGTAAGCGGTTTTAGCCGAGTTCCGCCCGATGCCATACAGCGATTGCCACGCATTCTGGGGAAGAGAGAGAGAACCGCTTACATCAGACGGGTAAAAATCATGTTACTTAGCCGCCCGATATGAACGATTACCATCAGATCTGGGGCCCCCAGATCAACGGCGGAGACGCGTTCTGATGGATGACCGGATTTGACAAGATTATGAAGCAAGGTCACATACGATTTGAAGTCCGATATGGATGATGCATTGGCAGAAGATCGTGTTTCGTGGGCATTCTTGGAGTTAACGGAAAAACGGTCGTTTCAAATATGTCCAAGGGATCTGACACTCATCTGTTATGAAATAGGTGACCACCTCCCTATGAGGCATTATACATTGACTGATTACGCAGAACAGAGGAATTCAAATGGATAGAGGTAGGGGAACCAGAAAGCTGGGAAGCGGAATGAATAGTCGGGAAGAAGATTGGCTTTAAAGCCACAAACTGACAGAGAGAGAAGCAGAACCAATAAGCGAAGAGCAGTAGGCAGTAAGCAGAAAGCAGAGAGAAGAAGTTGAGCTGACCTACAGAAGAAAAGGCAGCATCGAGCCAGAGTTAAGACAGAGACAGAGAGAGTCAGAGAGTCTATGCACTCCAGAGAAGGCTTGATAGGTTCAAGCGCACTCCTTTGTAATGCCTGTCATGTATGAGTCTCAGATTGGGCTCATACTACTGTGACCAATAGAGGTCAAGAGTTCAGTGAGGAGAGTCTGTGTACTCCAGAGACTTGGGGAATCCAAGTACAGTCTTACTGATTTGTATCTGCTGAGTGAGACTCAAATTGAGCTCACTGTTGTAAAAACTCTGCTTTGAAAACATAATAGAGAGGCCACCACTGAAGGCTAGACCGGGAGACGTAGCCCAGGAGTATTGGGTGAACTCCTTATTAAACTTGTTGTGTTTATATGTTTGCCTGTTATGTTTTCTTTAACTGCTTCATTTCCTGTGTATTTCGCAATCTTATCGATCTGTTGCATAAAATAACATAGGCACATCCATGCACATGAGTCTGTAATACCTTATTGTTTGTCTTAGATCAATTCCAGATCAAGTTAGAAAGTCCATCAAATGGATGTAAAAACTACTTTCTTGAATGGAGATCTGAAAGAGAATGTTTTTATGTCCTAGTGAGAAGGATTTTATTGTGAAAGGTCAAGAACATAAAGTATGCAAGCTTGTAAAATCATTGTATGGCCTCAAGGAAGCACCACGAGCATGGTATGAGAAGTTAATTGAGCATTTTCTTGTTAATTATTTACCGTAAAAAATAAAATAATCACATATATTTATCAAGAGGAACAATAACCAGCAATAAGATACATGAAAAATGCACAAAATATTTAACCAGGAAAAACCCCAACTCTGGGGAAAATCCACCCTAATGAAATTTCATTAGCCTTGGCCAAAACCTTAGCCAACTTGGCCAAGTGAGCCTTCACTACTCACCTCCCTGGCCCATATTACAATGAATTCTTTCCAGCCTTTTATAGGCTCCATTACATGCAATACCATGGGTAGGAAACCATGGGTATACAATACCATGTGCCCCAAAACCATCATTGTGTAACCTAGTCAACCTTGACTTGAACCCCGAGTCAATTTTACCTAAAAATTCCCTCCTTAAGCTTGACTTGGGGTTCCTTAACTAAATCTAGCCAAAATTTCTAAGTGAGACAACCCCTCTCACTCTAGCCCTTACCCCCCCTCAAAGTTTTTACATGGGGTATTGTTAACCGAACATCCCCCCTATCACCTAGGTCTAACCCTGACTTTACCGGTAATTACCCAGGGGTACACATGCCTAACCAGGTCATACAATAGTATGCCCATTTACATGCAATAAAATTTGGATTCATAATTTATTTTTTTAATTCATTGTGGTTGTTGTCTTGATATTCTGACCCATCCTCTATCGCTTTAACATACTTGCTGCTCTCCTCAACCACCTCTCTTAATTAACGTGCATATCCCATTTGACATAGCCTACATATCATCTTGTTGAATATCCTGTAGTGATTGGTTTCCATTCGTAGCATGCTCCAAAAGGTCAGTCCTCTGGGTCTTGGAACTTGCAAACACTCCAAAATGCCCCTAGACTGGTTGGTACTTACCCATGCACATTCTCGCGTTCAAGGAACAACCTAAATGCCATAAGGCCAACATCACATATGTAATCATGCCCTTGATCTCTTAGTGTGGTCCTCATTCCAAAAAATAGTCATTGCTTCATCATTGAACCTAAGACAACCTTTCTACCACCACGGTATACATGGCCACCAGCTTGTCCACTAGCATCACCATGCCCAAGATTTTTCAACGTTATATCTCATAACTACACCACATCGGAAATCATTCTCTTGTAGAATTTGAAGCCTCACAAATGGTCACATCATCCCTGCTAAAACCGAGGCTCAACCTCAACACTGTAATGGCATTAATCAACCTTTTCCCAGACACATTTTTTTGTCAGCAGCACCGATGAAGCCACAAATTTTCCTCAGTGTTGCAGTACAAGTACAATCACTTGGAGCAGTGCTCCGTGGCATATGACCGAGGAAAAAAAGAAAGAGCTTCCACTTTTATTTATAGTGTAGAAAATGATTCAGGAACCTTCTTTCCAGTTTGAGTTCAAACCAACTCACTATTTCCAATATATGGGCCTAGAATATCTAAAGAATTTCCCACACAACTATATATGTTGCCTTAATTTTTTCAACCACGCCTACGCTATAATGATAGCTTCCTTATGCTTTGGTTTCTCCTTCACATTAGCGTGGATCTCACCCAAGTAGCGACTTATTTCTTTTCTCTTTCGCTCGGGTCGAGGTTCTTGGTAGCCACCTAATCTCTTCCCCTCTGCCTAGACCCAGCGTAGCTGCTAAAAATTGCCACCAAGATGACATATCTACAAAAGGTGAAGTCACCCTTTGTGGCCTTACGTGTGCTCCTACTTGTTATATGGAATTTGCATCTTATATGGAATTTGCATCTACGAATAAACACATTTTCCCTAGGTGGGTAGCTACACCTAGAACAACAGAAGGAAATTAGTTTAATCTTTTCCTATAGTAGATAGATGAGATGAAGGAACTTACTTGTAGTCTTTCGCTTCCTTAATCCCCTTGAAATTTCTCCCCACGCTCCCACTTGAATTGAATCCGCTCAATAGGTACTTGTGTCAACGGAACAGAAACAACAAACGATCAAAGCATACATGATCTATCTACTATAAACCAATGGAATCGAAGACATTGAAACACATAATCATCATAGATATGAACAATAATATGAGAAAAGGAATAAACTCTTTATTAATGTAGAAGGAAGAGTTTCACCCAATACAGTTCGATCTTGTGCCAGTCCTCCAACTTCAGTCCAACCCTCGCCACATCAAAAGAACACCAATTCAGCGACATAACATTGCTTGACATAAACTCAAATCTCAAACCAAAATAATTTCCTTACAAACTTCAGATTCTATCCCCCTGATCACTATGATGAGCACTCAATTTATAGGAAATGGAGTTGGTTTTGTCATAAATGAGGGTATTTAATGGCCTTCCAAACTTGGATTTAGTTTCCATGGAGCAAGGGATGAGAGGATAGGAGGTTAATGGATCCTTAGCCTATCCAATTTTAAGCTCATAGGAGGAGATAAGAGATGGGATCCTTCTAGAATCATCTAGAATCAAGGAATATTCCCAGAACCCTATGCAAATTTCACTCAGTCTCGCCTAGCGCCAGTCAAAGAGGGTCTATGTGCACTACATTGAAGGCTAGAATGGGCCTACCTGCTCTGCAGCGCAATTACCCCTGACCAAGGTTGCGCTGGTGTCCCAAGGAGGCATTTCAGCAAGGCTTCAGGCCAGGAAACTTTCATAGAAGGAAGCATTCAATGTGATGACTTGTCTAGGGCATGTAACAACTGAATTAGGGTTTGATGATCCCTAATTGTATTGATCTGAATGTCAGGAGTGATGTGCCCAAATAGACCTGTAATAGTTGCCCCCTAAATCATGAAGTCGAAAAATGATAATGTCGAGTGATATACTTTACAATGTGATAGAGAGGATTTGAAGCAGACGGTGACCTGCATCGACTACAATACATAACATCATGATGAATTTTTTATGAATTGATGAGGGAAGGCATACCCATACTCAGCATATAAACTTTTCATTACATGTACATAGATAGTCGTCTATAGATATAGACCTGTGATAGGATGACCATCCATGTAAGGCCATCAAACAGATGATTTAGTACTCTCCTGAAATCGCAGCCCGGATGCATGAAACTAGATCCGAGGTCTTCTATCTCATCCAATCGTTCGCTCAAGTACGAGTCTAACCATGTGAATATGTGATCTGAAGTCGAACATGGGAAGACAATTTCTGATTACCAACCAATGATCTAAGTCGTTAACAGACGTGAGAGAGATCACCGATAATGATAATGATTCTCAAGGTACTGCGGTACATCCTGCATGGTGTGAATAAATGTTTTGATGTCTAAAACCATACAAAGTCTTTCAGTCGAAGGCTAGTGATGTCAATCTGTTACCGGAAGTGAGAAACTTCCCATTGATGTATGCAAGCCTCAAGGTACTGGAAGGGTGTTTGTAAGTCAACTTCTTGGATAATGTGCTAATGTCGACAAGAAGCAACTCATTGTAGGAGGGCCTTGTTGTATCCCACATCAACGACACGAAACGAGTGTAATGATTTTGGAGACGGAATTTGACTAACGACACAATGTTCAAGAACGGCAGTCATGAAAATGAAGGTTTATGAGTATTGAAAAGGATGAATTTTACTGAGACTTCTCTTAAACATGTCAACGACACTGAATAAAAACACTAAGATGAAGTGAAAGTGTCATGTTCAAGAGCGACTTGCTACCATAAAGTGATTTATCCCTTTTCCCATTTTCCCCAGTAATTGCTGACCAGTACCTCTTTATTTTTTAACAAGCTTGAGGAGGATAACATATTCTTGTAGTATAATTCCACCCTTCGGGTGAATCCATCATTATGTGATGTTTTAACGAGCCTAGCGAAGGTGAAACTCAGTCTTGTCATGATGGACAATTTTGTCGCTATTTGATGTTTTAATGAGTTTAATGACAATGAGAACTCAGTCCTTTTCATGTTTAGAGAGTTTGAAAAGGGAAAAAGAGAAAACTCCACAAGTTCTTTTTCATAAATTTGTCTCTCAAGTCCAAAAAGACGTAAAATAGCCTATTGACCATGTTCGATCAATGTATTCCTTTTTCGTAAATAATCTATCTTAGTCTGGAAAAGAGTTAAACTTATACTGAGTAGATGTCATTTCCAATCCGTTAACGAGCTGAAAAGGCCAAGGGCTCGACAATCTTTTCATATTTCAAGAGTTTGAAAATATCTTAAAGAGGACTCCATTTAGAGGAACGAGTGCTATCTAGGATAGCAACTAGTTCCGGTGATGTTGGAACTTCTCAAAACATGTTGATTTATGTGAAGAGGCTGGCTAATAAGACCACTCATTGCAACTATTCCTCAAAAAGGGTAAAACAACCAAGTGAAAGTGTATGATCGTCCAAGCAGATAGTGACGATGGAAGGAGAAAAACCAAGGCTCATCTGACGCAAGAGGTTGATAGAAAGGAAATCACGAGGGTTAAAATGGATATGGGTTCATTTTTACACAAGCTTGAACCATAGGGAAATATTCTTGGATACAGTTTCATGTTTACACAAGCTTGAAATGAAAAACGATGCTTGGATTCAGTTTCATTTTCACACAAGCTTGAAACAAGAAAAAACTATGCTTGAGATTGGTTTACATGCCCCTAGCATGATGACTCAATTCTAGGTGCATGCCCCCCAAGATTCATTGTATTCACCTAAGTAGACTACTCGTGGCTATGAGGTGGATGGAATGAAGGTTCATATACAAGATCAAGTGAAAGACTCAACTGGGATTTTACGAGATCTAATCAAAGACTCGAATTGGAACTTTTCTCCAAGGGACCTTGTTTCATTTTTTAATGAGCTTGACACAAGACAAGGAACTCTACTCATATTCCTTGTTTCATTTTTTAACGAGCTTGACACAAGACAAGGAACTCTTCTCATGAACCTGTTTCATTTTTTAATGAGGTTGACACAGTAAAAGAACTATCCTCTTATTCCTTATTTCATTTTTTATTGAGCTTGACACAAGACAAGGAACTATGCTCATGGACCTATTTCACTTTTTAATGAGGTTGACACAATAAAAGAACTATCCTCATATTCCTTGTTTCATTTTTTATCGAGCTTGACACAAGACAAGGAACTATGCTCATGATTCCTTGATCACAACCCATAAGAGGTCATGACTTCCAAGAGGTTCTCATCAGATGGGAGAACAATGCTCTGGAAGGGATATGTAGCAAGGAATCCATTAGAGAGATCTTATTCCAATGCCCCCAGTACATAATGCACAACATCACGAAATTGATCATCAATTGATGCAGGCATGGGACGAGTTTCCACATAATTAACCCATGGCGGGGAAGATACCATTGGGAAAAAAGGACCATTTAGGGAAGATGGTTGACTGGAAGCCATATTTGGACAGGGAAATGAAAGTTGGTCAACAGTGAAAATTCTTCCTTCATGCAGGAAACACATCACTCGAAAGAGTGTTGAAACAATAGCTCCCATGTCATAAACATAGTCTCTCCCAAGAAGTAAATTGTAATCTAAAGGGCCTGGGACTACCATCACATTGACATAAATAATTTTTCCTCCCAAAGTAATAGGCAACTGAGGAAGGATCCCTCATGGTTGACTGATTCCTCTGTTAAAAGCCAATAGATTGTGGGTAATAGGCACAAGTGGCAGCAAACCGAGCTCTTGCCAAGAAGTGGAGGAAAGGATACCAACAGATGCACCTTCATCTATAATAGTGCCAGATATAATCATATTATAAACCTATACTATGATCTCGAAAGGCACATAAGAAGGAAGATGACATCCTTCCAGTCGATTCCAATCAAAGGATGTGACCAGACTACTTGGAGGGGGCACCGTAAGAACGGGGGAATTACCCTCTTGAGTTACGAGAATGGAAGGATTTTCCTACTGTCTTGATGGAACAGGAGGGTTTCCTCCAAGCTCATTGGAATCTGAAGAAACGAAAAGAACCTGAGTGGTATCATACTCACTCTCTACGGGAAAGGTACGATTAACTGGAGGTGAAATCAGGTCAACTATTTCCTCAACCTATGATTGGTCAGGTATAGACTCATGGGATCATTTTTCAAAGAGACTGGGTTTGACCGACGGTTGATTTGGGTTAGTCACTTCATCAACTAGTGAAGGATTAAGGGAGAGTCTCTTGTAACTAGATGGAAGTCTCTACGGAGAAGCAGGACAGTTATCCAACACCTTTTGGGCTTCATCGGGATAGGGACAAAGGTGAATTGGGTGATTCCCTTCGCATAACCTACAGGGAAAATTAACTTTACCCTTTTTCCATGAACCTTACTACCACTAGTTGATGGTGTGTCACCAGCATGATCTCCAGAATTTGATGACACAATATGATGTGAACGAGAAGACCATTCTTCTAAGATCTAAGGAATAACAAAACAAATTTGAAGAATATGGTCTCCCATAAAAGTTTTGCAAGGATATCGAAGTTTGTGAGGCTTATCAGACGGTTTCTCATCAGAAGTTTCATTCGAAGCAATGGTTGCTTGGTTTCCCCCCTGCTGAATTTTCTTCTTCTTCTTCTTCCCTTTCTTCTTCTTCTTATCCACCTGGTTACTAGTGTCAATACTTTTACTAGGCGAAGAGGAAGAAGGGGAGGAAGAAACAACCGACGAAGAAGGTAAAGGGTCAACTCTAGGATCAACTGGAGGTTGATTTTGTCCAGTGGAGGAGTACTCGATTGCGGGGAAATCACGACATTTTGAACCAAGGAGGTTGAAGAAAACCATACTGGCAAGCCAATGGTAAATCCCGAAAGGGATAATGTATCCATATATGGAACACCAATATTTCCAAAAGGAGGAAAAGTACCAGGATTCCCGTCAAAAGGAATTCCTAAACCAGTGGACTCTGAATTTGTCGTCATATGTCTCAACCTAAGATAAAATAAGGAGTGACATGGAGGATGTTATCTATGGTCAATTAATTTTATTTTAATCAAAATAACATAACAAAACAAAAGAGGGATATTCTAGGCAAAAGGATTACCAAGTGACTATGAACTGCAATATACTGCCTCAGTAAACCAAGGACTTAACATACGTATAGGAAATCTCCCCAAATGTTGTGTTTGGTGTATCATAGTGTACAAGGCAGCCGACTCAGTTACCAATGGATGAATAGCAACCTAATGTAGTCCTCCCAAATATACCCGAAAGTATGTGGAGGCCCAATCCGTGTTAGCGTTGTCTAATGTGAAACCGCACAATGAGAGCATTCCTTTATACTTTTCGTACTATAACACCGCCCTATATACCCGAAGGTACGTGGATGAGCTACGATATACTTACATATGTGGAATGAGGTATCACACTCGGAATGTATCGCAGACAATTAACGACAGCTGCTATGTTTTACAACACCGGAACACGTCTCTAGCCTAGAACCTCTAAATGTTATGCGTTAAGTTACAATGCTCCATTAGGTTAATTGAGATAACTTTTAAGTTGATCTTATTAAGAATTTTCCTTTCAAGGTTCACCACATGATGTATGTTTTCAATTCCTAGAATGAAACTAACATGAGAAACATTCTTTCATTCAATTAACAATGAAAACCATAATTAGTAAGGGATAGAGCAATCAGATCTTTGACAAAGAGCAAAGAGCACACCTAATGCAATTTCCCTAGATATTCCTATCAATCACTCACAAACTAAAATATGTACAATGCATGTTTTTCTTTTCATTTCCTTTAATGTTTAGATGAACAAAAGGAAACTAAATGCACAAACAATCAATCAATACTTTTCGCAAGAAACGAAGACTTTACGACAGTTTCTTTTTCAAAGAAATGAAGACTTTACGACACTTCTTTTTCAGAAAAGACTAATCGATTGTAAGCTAACTTTGACAATGAATTGATAATGATAAGGAAATAACTTAAGAAACACTAAACAATCAAGGCCAAAGTAGGGCTAGTAGAAGAAATACAAATTGATTTCAGAACCATAGAAAACATTTATCTTTCAGCAAACAAAAACAAAAGCAACTTTGGAAAAATCAAGCCAAAGGTGGGTTTTTTAGCCTAAGAGGGATCAGCGCAGGCTAGAGTGGGAGACAGTGCACTACAAAGCACTATCTCTAAGCCAAGGGTGCACTACAATGCACTGTCCCCTGGCCAAGGGTGCACTAGTACCAACACATTCCTAGAATAGGCATTCTAGTGCAAATTTTGACCAAAAAAGCTTCAAAATGAATAAAAAGAGATCAATGAGGTCAAGAAAAGTCCACTAGGATGTAATATGATGAGGATAAACTACCAGGAACAATAGTCATTCCCCAGTATGGTCACCAATTTGTTATATGGAATTTGCATCTACAAATAAACACATTTTCCATAGGTGGGTAGCTACACCTAGAACAACAGAAGGAAAGTAGTTTAATCTTTTCCTATAGTAGATAGATGAGATGAAGGAACTTACTTATAGACTTTTGCTTCCTTAATCCCCTTTGAATTGCTCCTTTCGCTCCCACTTGAACTGAATCCTCTCAATAGGTACCTGTGTCAACAAAAACAAAAACAACAAGCAATCAAAGCATACATGATCTATCTACTATAAACCAATGGAATCGAAGACATTGACACACATAATCATCATAGATATGAACAATAATATGATAAAAGGAATAAACTCTTTATTAATGTAGAAGGAAGAGTTTCACCCAATACAGTTCGATCATGTGCCACTCCTCCAACTTCAGTCCAACCCTCACCACATCAAAATCACACCAATTCAGCAACATAACATTGCTTGACATGAACTCAAATCTCAAACCAACATAATTTCCTTACAAACTTCAGATTCTAGCTCCCTGATCACTATTATTAGTGCTCAATTTATAGGAAATGGAGGTGGTTTTGTCATAAATGAGGGTATTGAATGGCCTTCCAAACTTGGAGTTATTTTCCATGGAGCAAGGGATGAGAGGATAGGAGTTTAATGGATCCTTAGCCTATCCAATTTCGAGCTCACGGGAGGATATAAGAGATGGGATCCTTCTAGAATCATCTAGAATCAAGGATTATTCCCATAACCCTATGCAAATTTCGCTCAATCTCTCCCAGCGCAGGTCAAAGAAGGCCTAAGTGCACTATAGTGCAGGCCAGAATGGGTCTACCTGCTCTGCAGCACAGTTACCCCTAACCAAGGCTGGGTTGGTGTCCCAAGGAGGCATTTCAGCAAGGCTTCAAGCCAGGAAAATTTCATAGAAGGAAGCATTCAATGTGATGACTTGTCTGGGGCATGTAACAACTGAATTAGGGTTTGATGAGCCCTAATTGTATTGATCTGAATGTCGGGAGTGATGTGCCCAAATAGACCTGTAACACTACCCGTCAACAATTTTCTTGTGTCTTTTCAGCAACAAACAATCATTATTCAACCCACGCTAAACCTCATAGACATTGCAATTGGTAGTTTTTGTTGCTCGATCATGTAGCACAACACCTTTCTCAACCCATGTTGCTTAATTAAGACATTATGGCACCAACATCTCTAGCATTCTGCAAGCTTCTCATGGCTTCCAGTATATCACAATAGATCCCCATAAAGACTACAAATTGCCAGTGGCTCTGGTCAAATTCGTTGTTCTCTTCTCTTTTGCTACAGATTTTCCCCATGGCTGCAAATCGCATGCCTCACCAGAAAAATTTCCACCGCATCAGGTTTCAGCCACCACATCCAATACTTTCAGTATGGTGCATGGTTCTTCCATGTGGGTTGTGCGCTAACAAATTTTATCGACACTCTTCTCCCAACTTACTTGAGAGCTCACTTGGTACTGGTGGCCATCATGACTAGGGATTCGTTGCATTCCTTGTCAACAACCACCTTCTTGATCGACATGATTCTACTCATCAGACCATAAACCCTTGGAAACATAAGCATCCCTATGAAGCCAAAATGGCTCGGATACCAATTGTTAAGAATTTACTAGAGAACATAAAATAATTACGGAGATTTACCAAGAGGAACAATAACCAACAACAATACACATGAACAATGCACAAAATATTTAACTAGGAAAAACCCCAACTCTGAGGAAAACCCACCCTAATGAAATTTCATTAGCCTTGGCCAAAACCCTGGCCAAACCGACCAAGTGAGCCTTCACCACTCACCTCCCTGATCCATCTTAAAATGAAGTCTTTACAGCATTTTATAGGCTCCATTACATGAAATACCATGGGTAGGAAACCATGGGCACACAACACCAATTGCCCCAAAACCATCACTGTGTAACCTAGTCAATCTTGACTCAAACCCGAGTCAGTTTTACCTAACACTTCTGAAACTCAACTTAAAACGTTATGATCTTAATGATGCAACTTTGTTTGTCAAGAAAGTTGGAAAAACAATTGTATATCTTGTGGTGTATGTAGATGATCTTTTGATGTCAGGGAACAATGAGAGATATTTTGCATCCATAAAGAAGGAATTGAGGAAAGGTTTTGAAATGACAGACTTGGGCTATGTTCACTAGTATCTTGGTATCGAAGTAACTCAACATCCGAAGTTTATATTCCTCTCTTAGAAGAAGTATATTGGATATATGTTGAACAAGTTTAGCATGGATGAGTGCAATCATTTGACACAATGGAACAAAACTTAAATCTCACATCCACTGAAGGAAAAGAATTTGAGGATGCAAAAAAGTATAGACAAATTGTAGGAAGTCTCAAATACTTGACTACTACTAGAACAGACGTCTCATTTTCTGTTGGAATCCTCTCCAGGTTTATGCAAAAGCCTTGTGAGGGACATTGGTCTGCTGCAAAAAGAGTTCTAAAGTACTTGAAGGGAACTCAAGACTTTGGACTTAAGTATACACAGGTGGGCAACTTCATCTTGATTGGATACTCTGATTTAGACTTCAGTGGAGATAAATAAATCGGGGTATCTACTTCAGATTATGCTATGAGTCTTGGATCAAGAGTTGTCTCCTAGAGGTCACGCAAACAATTAGTTCTAGAAAATTCCACAACAGAAGAAAAATGTGTGGCAGCAGCTGAAGCAACAAAGGAAATTGTGTGGCTTAGGAAAATTCTGGAATATTTGCGGGTAAAACAAGTGCATTCAACTCCACTCATGATTGACAACACTTATGTAATAAATTTGGCCAAGAACCCAAAGTTCCATGGTTGAACGAAGCACATCAATACAAAATACCATCTGATTCAACATCATGTTGAGGCTAAGACGATCCATCTATGCTGTTGTTCAACAAATGAGCATATTGCAGACATGTTTCCCAAAGCGCTTGGAAGAGAAAAGTTTGAAATATTCATAACGATGCTTGGACTCACCAACATCCCTTTAGATTAAGGGGGGGAATGTTGACACCTAATCATTAGGATTGGGTGAATATATGTAAAATAGTGTAAATAGAAAATAAGGAGAATAGGAATATTAAGAGACACTAGGAGATGAATCCTGAGAGTCTCTCCCTCCATGTATATATCTATGATCAACCTTAATGGAAAATCACAATTCATTTGAGGAGTTACCTTATGGCCTGGCACTTTCTCAAGGAATTTTGTTCCATATACAAGCAGAGTAGCCAAGAGGGATAAGGAGAAAGCACACAGAGAGGATTTGTGCACTATATTAGCCCATAGGTCATAAGCCTTACTTCTTTGTACTCACTTCCATTTTCTATTTAGAGGAAAATAAAAGAGTGGCCTCACCTTCCAGTCAAGTTTTCTCCTAAAAGGGTTTTCTAGGTTATATATTGTGTCAATCATGATTTGAGATTTTTTATTTGGCTATTCTATATTTTTTTCATAATCATAATTTGCATGCATATACAATAAAAAATAATTTACAGATCCAAAAATCTAAAGAAAAATAAATCCTCATATTGTATATTTTGGATTTTTAGCTATAATTTTATATGATATATTATGACGAATTATCCAATGGAATATCTATGAAAATTTACAGATCATATTAGTATAAGGGAAGGTTTATTTGGGTATATTGTGGAGATTCGTAAGGTATCTAGATTTCCTAAGACAAAAGTCATAAAACCCCAGCCATGGCCAATGAATATGTGAATAACCCTCGCGGTCCTATAGAGGAGAGGATTTCATGGTTGGAAACACAAGTTGTAGATATAAACCGTGATGTGAATCTCCTCATGTCATCCATCACTAATAAGATTGGGTTTTTCATAAAGGAAGGGGGTTCTAACACAAAGATATGATCAAAGGGGAGATCATGATATTGAGAAGAAATAAGGAATGAACCAAACAAAGCATCTGAAAAATATCATCCCAGTTCTTTGTCATGAACCATTCATAATACCTATTCAAAATGCAAGATAGGTTTTATTTCAAGCCATATCAAGGTGAGATTAACACTTTGAAGCTAAATCATTAGTTGCAACAATTATAAGTTTATTTCAATGTTCATCATATAGAGGAAGAACAAAATATTCCATTTGCGCGACTAAAATTAGAGGGCATGCATGACCTGGTGGGAAATCCATGCAAAGACCTTGAGGTTGGAGGTAGATCCTCTAGTGACTAAGTGGGAGGACTTTAAAAAACTCATAAATTTACAATTTTACCCTATCAAGTATGTAGAGGACTAGTGAATCTAGCGACACTACTTCAGGTAGAAGCAAGGGAAGGGTGTATTAGATTACACCAGAAATTTAAAAAGATGATCATAATGATATGTATCTCCCCAAATAACCCATATATACGTATCAAGTATCTAGGGGGTCTACAAATCCATCTGCAGAAGAAATTTATGTTGTTCAAACCTATAACAGTGGATGAGGCTTTTGTACAAGCACATTACCTTGAGAACATTGGCATGAAGAAAGGGAAATCAAGTGGATTGAGCAAAAGGAGCACCAAGGCGCTTATAAGGAGGGGAAGAATAAATGGAAAGGGAGAAAACATAAGAGGATGAAAACAATATTATTGTTGGGTATGTGTTATATTATTTCCATAATCGACCTCAAAATAAAGTTTTTTGGGGTCTAGGGTAACACCCTGGAAAAAAATAATTGGGTGGTTTTGTGCATGGTTTCCACGCATGGTTTTGGACATGATGGTTTTCTACCCATGGAATTTTGTAGATATGGTCAAGGGAAATATGATTATGTTCTAATACAGGGTTAGTGGATTGGGGTTTATGAATGCTTCAACATGTGTATATATATATATATATATATATATATATATATATATATATATATATATATATATATATATATATATATATATATATATATATATATATATATATATATATATATATATATATATATATATATATATTGTAACATTGAAAGGAATATAATCAAAAATCAATCTAGTAGTCTTGGTTTTGGGATCCAGGGGAAAATCTTTGTGTATGTTTGTTTTATGTTCTCACCATTGTTTTTATGTTTTAAGAATTCGTTTGCAGGTAATTTTTGTACAAGGTTAAAACCTACATGTACACTAGTGCAAATACCACAAAAACCACTACAACCATTGTAATATTTATTATCATATAGAGGAGAAGTGTTGGAAGTTGCATCTAGAGCTTAACCTGAAGAATAAAAAGAAAAATAATAAGAAGAATAATTTTTTGGCCACTTATTCAAGTAACTAGGTTGAAAGAAGCTCGTTCGTGGATGAGAATATTGTATGTACATCAAAGTAGAAGTAGATGAATCCAAGTAGCCCTCAGCAATAGGAAGATAACGGAAATACAATGCCCTTCCATATAAATATATAGGTTAAAAAGACAAAGATTAATTATTTGTTTGACTTAGGATCGTAGGCAAATCTCATTGTAGTAGAGTTCATCAACAAATTGGGATTAGAGTTTAATTATCATCAAATCCCATATCCATTAGGTTGGTTAAATGATGATGCAAAAGTAAAGGCAACCAAACAATGCAAAACTATATTTTCTACTAGTATTGATTTTATTGATGAAGTAGAAGTATATGTAGTTCCCCTTTATGTATGTGGTAGCTCAAAAAAGTTAATCAACATGCTTCCAAGGCCACCCACATCAAAGAACATAGATTTTGGAACTCTGATGCACATGGAAGCATTCACCCATGATGCATACATATAAGCATATTTAGAGGATGAGGACTTGAAGGAGGTGTTTCACCAATTGTAGAGCCAGATTTATGTGCATGATGGTGACAACACCATTGAGTGGCCATCTCCAGGTCAAGTTACTCTACAGACTGGATAAGTGTTCCTAAAGGTGAGGAATTTTAGCTGATTAGAGAGGGTCACACCTCCAAGTTCGTAGGTCATTTTGATGTATAAAAGACAATGACCAACTTGTAGAGGTATGTGTATTAGCCAAGGATGCATGGACATTCAGATAGGTTCATAAGAGGATGCATGCTTTGTCGTACCAACAAGCCTAGTAACAAGAAATAGGGTCTTTATCATCCCTTACCTGTACCCACTCATCCTTGGGAAAGCATTTCCATGGCCTTTGTGGGAGGTTTACAAACTAGGAAGGGACATGGCTACCTATTTGTGGTAGTTGATAGGTTCAACAAGATGTGTATTTTGATTCCCTGTGAAAATACCACTAGTGAGCAAGAAGCAACAAACTTGTTCTTTGGACATCTCTAGGTGCACTTTTGGATACTGAGGATCATCATTTTAGACAAGAACACAATATTTCTTAGTGAATGTTGGACTACATTGTGGGAGAAGATGGACACAAATTTAAATAGGTCTGCAGCATTCCATCCACAAATAGATGGGTAGATAGAAGTAGTCAACAAGACTTTTGTGCAACTTTTGAGGGGTTACAATAGGAAGCATTCAAAGACTTGGGATGAAAATCTAGTATACATACAACACTCTTATAACATAACAGTCTACACTTCTACTAGTAAGTCCCCATTTGAAACTTGTTTTGGATATTTTCCATCATCACCTTTAGATATTACATATCAGAAGCAAAGAGGAGTGAGGGAGGGTCTTATAGGGGATTCCTTGAGGGCTAAAAACTTTGTTGAGAAGATTAGACAAATCCATATATAGGCACACGAAACACTGTAGAATTCATGGCAAAAATATAAGGCAAGGCATGATCAATATCTCAATAAGGAGAAACAATTTCTTCCCCCAAAAATATAATATCTTTAACATGTTTAAAAAAACTTAAGATTACAATAAACTCTTTTTCTAAACTATATATATTAAAAGTTAAAAAAAAAAAAAAAAATATTACACATTTTTGTTTGGGTTAAAGGATTGTTTAATTAATCAGACCATGTTACATATAGCTTGAATTTTCAAAATAGGACTAGAATCCTGGAGATACTTGAAACAACTAAGCTTCCTACCAAGAATATACAATTGGAAAACTACTACAATAATCATAACAACATAGAAAACTCCTTGAGAATTCAAGATTTCAAGGGGGGAATTCCTCTAACATTTACATGAATTTCCCCGAGTAGATTAATTGTTCACCGTTTCTTAGGTATGTTCCTTATTACTCTTATGACCTCATTTTTTGGCTTCTTTTTCTTTCCTGGAGACCACCTTTAAATCCATGGTTTGAACCCCAATACTACACTGTGAAGAACTTGAGCCCAACTGCTTGCTTTGAATATAGACCTTATATAGAATGCTAACATTGTGACCTGGCATTTCCATCACATATTTTCCATGCCATGCTTCCACAAGGGAAATCAATCGTGGGTCATCCATATCCATATTTTCTGGTAGGGCTTATGCTTCAACTTCTTTTGAGGGGGAGATAATCACCTCCTGTGGTAATGGATTTTCCTAATGCTCTTTAAGAGACTTTGCATCATCTTTACAAGGATTATTGGATTTACCTTTTGTTAATTTCATACTTGATTGCATGTTGACTTGATCTGGAGACTCCTTTGGAGAGGAGAGAGAAAAAGCTATTCTAAGATCTAGGGATTTGGTTAGGATTTTAGGTGTCATGTAGACTCAAATTTCTTTTTCTTTGGGGCATTTTTCTTGGATCAACTCGCTCTTTGTGACATGGGTTTTCTTCAAATTATTCCTTGGTATTCATCGAGCAATCCCTAATAAGATTCATTTATTGATAACAATGTGTGCATCTAAAGTGCAATTGCTCATAAGATAGAGACTTATTCTAAACACTATCTTGATACTAAATATCTATGGAGGTTGAGATATATCCATATAAACACATATCTATGCATATAAAGTGTACCTTCCTCTCTTGGTAGCATCTGATACTTTGACAAATTTGTTGATGGCATTACCGATGCATTCAAGGGTTTCCTCCTCCCACAATTCCTTAGGGAGAGAAAAGAGATGGACCTGTACTGGGGTTGCAAGGAAATCCTCCTTCTCCAAATTATATTGGCCCTTCTAGAATCGCATAAAGAGCCTTGCATTTTTTTTTAAATATAACCCTCCTTCAAAAACTCTTGATTTGTCTTCTAAGCTAGAGAAAATTACTCTAATAAAACCTTGGGCCCCTAACTCCAACTATATTTGAACCTGGGGGTTCCATTTATTTTGGATCCACCCAATAAAAGCCTTTTCAAAGGGCCATAATCCAATAAATTTGCATATCAGAGCATGATCTTGTATATATTGGATATATTCTTCGATCTTACTAGATTTAACCTCATATTTTAGATCTTGAACTACTTTTGGCAGAAAATGCTTTGTATTTCTAGCTTACCATCATGCACCTAGTGCATGGTTTTTTGCGAACCTAGAAACCCCACTTCGTCCAACTGCTCTATGAAAATAATGTTGAAGATGAGGAGATTGATGGGGAATACTAGTAGATCTAGACTCATTATGAACTCTTGAAACAATTTGGCTAAAGGAGGGGGCAAAGCCTCCTCTTGTGAAGCCAAGCATTACTGTCTATGTAGAAGAAACCTTAGAATTTGCAGAGAAAAGCGAAAAACCAAACAAATTGAATCAATTATTAAACATGTTAAAAGAATATACAATTCATATATTTATGTAATTATATATATTATGAGGATTTTAATAAAATTGGACATAAAAATATTTTTATATTTGAATATGTGAAATAAATATAAAATATAATGATAGGTGTAAATTATATATTCATTTTATCATATAAACAAATATAATGATGATTTTAAATTTAAATGAAATAGTAATAGTATTATAAAAATTTAACATAGATCAAATTAGTGTTGAAAGGGATCAAATCTTTCAGTGTTCAAGTTATACATTTAAAAGAGGTTTACATTATGAAATATTTGATCCTTCTCGCCATTTGTAAATCAAATGTTAAGATGGATCTATGCAGGTATAATAAGATTCATAATATTATTATACTTAAATACATGATAAATCTGATTGAAACACACTAATAACATATAAAACAACACTAATAACCAAAATTAATATCGGGAAATTATGAATAAAATATCAATGATTTTGAATTAAATAGGATTAGGAAAAATATTTAAGGTAGGGGGAGTTATAGGAAAAAATATAGTGACTTTAAATGTAATTGTAAGAGATTTTTGAAAAAATAAATAAATCAAGTAATTCATTATCTCTTACACCAAAATAAAGTTAATGAATAAATAACATTATACCTATTTGAATTTGTGTTTAATAATTGTTATTTTATTGTCTCAAATTAATTATAT
The DNA here is from genome assembly GCA_031772625.1 of Pinus tabuliformis. Lineage (NCBI taxonomy): Eukaryota > Viridiplantae > Streptophyta > Pinopsida > Pinales > Pinaceae > Pinus > Pinus tabuliformis. The sequence continues at coordinate 1,006,627,143 of CM062807.1, read as the reverse complement.
ATGAATTCATTTTTTTTAAGCAAATGAGTAGATTTGGTATTAATTTTGTGCCCGGACGCAACAAAATACCAGGGGAATGTTTACATTGAATTCTAAGTTGTAGGTTCTTCAAAAACTAACTAGTGATAAGTTCCAAAATTTGTATCTAGGAAGTTACCAATAACATACATTCTACCAACCAAATGACAACTATAAGATCTTCAAATTTGACCAGACAAAAAACGACTTTACAATTTGAGATTATAATTCAGGAGGGGGATCAATTGACATATTATTACACTGACTTCCAAAAGTGTTTCTTGCAGTGCTGCATTGTTCATTGACAATCCTCTGAGTTTGTAACTCTTCTAGTTGGAAACATAAGGCATCCATTTAATCTTCTTGCCTATTCACTTAAGCTTTGAGAATTTTCAATTCGTCAACAACAAAAGGAATTGTGTTAGACTATCGGTGAATTTACAATTGGAGGTCTGAGTTCTCAACGTAATATTCAACAGGGTGGTGTAGACATTTGTTGCATGAAATGGTGCAACTTGAAGCAACTGAAGTATTCATACTTGTAGACTTTTCTATAGATTCAACAAATCATGTAATGTACTATTGTGGTCACCAACAACCCCCCTCTTTATTTGGTATTAGCAATAACACCAAGCAAAGGGGGACCTTTAACAAAAAATCCAAAAAATATTTTTATCAAAATTTTTGTATTTTTACTCCCTAAAGCTATATCGCATCGTGAAGAGAGAGTGAAGCATTTCCTATGCGCGTAAATAAGCTGAGAAGAAGCGACGTGAAATTCATCGCATCGCATATATTGAAAGCGCCCTTAAATGAGAAACTTAAGGAATCGCCGACGACCGATATGCGACGTCACATATCGCAACATCGCATAAGCAGCACATAGTGATTGAATGATAAAACGCGATCTTGCAATCTGCGATCCTGCGATTTGCGATCTCCGACGAATGAGACTATCAATTCCTGCGATGACACTTCTTGACATCGCAATCCTCGATACTGCGATGTGAATCGCAGAAACCACTCATCGCAAAATTTCCTCGACATAGTCTGTAAACCCAAAATTGAGCGCGCACCTTAAGGGAAATTAATGATTGTACGCCAAAGTATCCAAGAATGATTGTGTTGCGTTTTTCGAAGAGTCAAGTCATTATGAGTGTCATGACTATGCATTCATTAGAACTTAAAGCTTTCATGTCAATCTTTTCGTCGTTTCTCTTTTCCTTTGCGTAAACTGTAAGGCAGCAACTAATATAAATCAATATGCAGGAAACATCTAAGGAAAAGGGAAAAGCACCAATACTCGGAGAACAGAGAGGAGATGCCTTCGCAAATGGATGCCGCATGCAGCAGGACCACGGATTCCAGAGTATCACTCAACAGACACTGATGAAAATAGACTATCCAAGACTCAGAGTCAAAGGCGCACAAAAGCGGCATGTTTACAAAAGATCTTGAAGCTCAGACTGGGTAAAGCAAAAAGAAAGATGCTAAGGAAGGAAGACGCTTCATAAAAGCATGGAACAAAGAACGGAAGCAATCTGCAATACAGAAAATTGCTCAGGCAACGAAATCCCTAACTCATTGAGTCATTCGCACGGCCGAAGACCGAAATAGCAACAGCACAATCAGTTTGAAAGAAATCTGGGTTATACCAAGTATACACACAGTGAATACACCAACCCAGAGGAAGATTTTCGAAAATATCTTCTAGTTTGTCAGAAAGCGGTGCTAGCTCTTGTTATTTCTACTTTTATCGCTCGAACGAAAGGAGAAGACAACCAGCCGAATCTTCTCAGGCGAACATTGCATTGCTTACAACACTAAGGAGCAGATACATAAACGGTTAGAAATTAGATTCAATTTTTAGAAATAAATCTGTTTTAGTAGAAGGGCGGTCATTTGAAGTCATTTCCTAAATTTGTGTAATTAAGATTAATTAGTTAGTAGTATTTAACCCTTCTCATGGCATTTGGAGAAGGGTCTGGAAATCTGTCAAAAAACTTGTCCTCAGAACATGCACTTTTTCACCCTCGGAGGGGGTTTTTGATGAATGGATGGATCAAAATTTATCAACGTTTACATTTAATGTCTGCTACTGATGTTGCACTTCTGTACTCTTAGTAGATATTAGAACAAGTAGAGATAAATCGTTATTGCTTGAAGTTTATGAGTGAAATCAGTCATAAATGGTACTTTTATCTCTTAACCAATTTCTGCTTATATTCTTAGAGTGATATGCAGTTTTAGTTGTTTATATGTTAATGTATGAATGTGTGGGTTACCATTTGGCACTTCTGTACGGTGGAGTCATTTATTTTTGCTTGACATATGAATAACTTATTATGTGATATGTTGTTCACAACTATTTTGCCTAACTTTTTATGCAGAATGGTTTATCTTAATTGATTTCTATTCTTATGATAGCTGAATGATCTTTATTACCAGTTATTGTTCGAAATCTGTTTAGATCGCATAATAGAAGAAATACACCCCAGGTTAGCGTAGATTAGATGTGTTGTTTTTATTAGATTACAATAGCATAGAGTCAGTTTAGAAGTTAGAATTAAATTAGCTTAAAATACTTCTAGATCAGCATCATCCAACTCTACACACACACACACCCCCTAGATTGGGAAACTGGTCCCATTATCCCCAGTCGGACCCGCTATACCAAACGGACAAGGAGCTGCCAACCAAGTTCCGGACCGGGTGGGTATCCCCCTTGTTGTCGACCCGATTTTCGGGGCTTCAACATGTACTAAAACACAAGACAAGAATCTCCTCGACTCTGGACAACGAAAATAAATAATGATCGATGAAAAAAATAAATAGCAAGAGGAAGAACATCAATCACACATAACACAATATTTCTCCGAGGAAAGCCACTGCTCAAAGCCCTGACTATCTATATTGCATTAATCAGAAACCTGAGAAGAAAATACAATGCTTGTTCTCACTAGAACCATTCCTGCACAAGTATGATCAACTCTCTACCTCACAAGCCCTCTCTAGCCAACAATTAGCTAATTCTGCTACCTGCATGTGCTCCCTCTGCCCACTTGGCTCGAAATTTCCCCGTACTAGAGGTCTCTGCATGAGTGGATGCCTCCACTCGGTCTCATCTATGCTTCTCCAATTGTGGTTGCTCCACAATTGTCTGAAACTATTTCTGAGGTTGCTTCTTGGGTTGCATGTTGAGAGGTAATTCACTCTCCCTCTCAACCACCAATTCTCTAACCTTTGCCTTGCTCTTCAAGGCTTTTCGTGTATATTGTATCTCAAGAGCATACAAGTTCTTGGGTCGTACAGTTCATCTATCCCATCATCACAAGATTTTCTGAAAAAAAAGATTTGATTTTAAATCGGCGATATCTCCCTCATTTGAATTCCAATTTGTTAGGATATTCTGACACATAGGAAATAATTAAGTATAACTCAATTTAGTGTATAGTTAGGTAAAGTGTGTTTCTTTAGTATGTACTTTTTGTAACTTACATTTTGACGGTCAGAATGTGTTCTAGACATGAAGTGATCCGACGAATCATTCTCTCCTCAGTATTGCCGACACTTGATTTGTGGCTTAATACTCGACTGGTCCATGATCTCTATTTAAAGAGCATGTACGTTCATTTGTTAGGTGACCGTTCATGAGAGAAGGTTATGCAAATTTTCTTTCTTTTAAATTAATAAATTGCCTGAAGTGGCCACATTGGCTTAGGTTGTGGATTGTTTCCCTCTTTGAGGGTTTTAACCATGTCAAGAATACCAATGTACTGATTTGTGTTCTGTTTGTGAGCGGTGTCCTTTGGTGTTCTATCTAAGTAACTTATCCTGTAAATTCCTACATGGTATCAGATCTATTTAAGGACCACATCTATTGTTGATCCAAATCCGAAGCCAGTACAACTACATCTAATTGTCGTTTCCTAGATCTATTGTTTCTGATTGTTTTCGGGCCAAGGGGATTGCTATATTGTGTTAGGATCATTTGTTCCAGTGAGTAACCCCTTCCATTTCACACGAAAATGTTTCTGGTATCCCTACCTACATCATTTTTAAGATTTGGAGGTATACAGTCTTTATTTGTCCTTATATTTATTTATCTCTATGTTTATTTCGGTTTATAGTCCTCTATAATTTTTTTAGTATCGGATCTATATATTTCATTTTTTTGTATGCTCTTTGCTCCGCGACTCTGTGTGATCTGGGAAAACCAAAAACAAAAGAAATGATTTTTCTCATGCGTATGCTTTTTTCCGCCGTGTCTTAGTGTGATCTTCGGAAAATCAGAAACATTGAGGAAAATATTTAGTTTCCAGCCAAATCTAAGTTTAAGTCGTAAGGCTTGGATATTTTTGTTTAGTTTGTGTGGTTTTTTTTTGTTTTGTAGGCAAAATGGTTTTTTCAAGTAAGCACGCACCCCAAAGGTTCATCTCGTAAAATAAAAAAATAAAATAAAAACCTTTCTCCTTTCCAACAATTACTAACCTTTTAAACTAACTCACTTGGTCTAAAGTTACTTTATGAGAATAGAGGTCTTGGGTTCAAGTATTTCTTTTTGTTGAGTTACTTTTTCAAAAAAGTTACTTTATGTAAAAGTTCTCCCACCCATTATAAAAAGTGAGTCACTTATAATTCTAAAGTCACTTTATCTTTTATTTAAGTTACAATTTAGTGGATAGTTCATAAAGTACCATTGTAAAAGTGAATTTCACTTATTTATAAAAGTGGGTCACATAAAGTACCTTTTTTTAAGTGAGCTTATTATATAAGTTTGGAAAGGGGGAGAATTTTTTTAAATATAACATTATCATCCACTTCCAAACATTCATGTGATTCGTTGGAATTTTCAACAACGTTTCTTCAAAAACCATAACTTCTTCATCCTAAAGGTGTTTTCAAAGCCGTTTTTTTTAATCAGCCTAATTTTTCAAGATACTTCCATTTGAACACTTAATTTCAACATACACAACTTTAGTTTCTTTTAAAATGGAAATTCTATGCCTAGTTATTCTTGACAGCACTAACTACTTCCAATGGCTATCCTACATGGTGGATTTACTTAGAAGTAAAGATATTTAAATATTAGCCTTAGGCCAAAATTCTAAACCTCAAGATGAAGATAAGAAAGCCAAATAGGAAAATAGGCAAGATCAAGCACGTGGGTTGTAGGGATTTCTATTTCTCCAAACCTTAGATTCCATATTGCAGAAATGGATACCCCCAATGGAGCAATGAAAAAACTCAGTAATGTTTTTGGAATTAAAAATGGAATTAGAGCCCATCAACTCAAAAATGAGTTTCTTACGTTATACCCCAATAATTTTTCTCCCATTGAAGATTTTTTGTCTAATTTCAAGACCCGTAGACTTCTCTTGGAAGGTGTTAAGTTTAAGAAAGAAGATGGTAGCCTTATCTATGCCATTCTTACTAAGTTAGGATCAGCCTACTCTATGTTTGTTTGCACCTTCCATTCTACTAGAGAAACCTTTATTTCTCAAGGGAAACCCTACAAGTCCCCCTCTTTTTATGCCTTTTTGATCTGAAAATGGGGCTCTTAGGCTTCTTGTCTAGCTTACAAGAACCTCTCCCACTTCCAAAGCTTGAATTTTCCCAAGTCTTTTATGATTAACCAATGCGGAATTAAGAAATGCTTGCAAATATGGGTGTATGCTTATTTTTGTTTAAACTGATTATGTGCTATAAATTAATGTGTTGAAACTGATATTTAAATGCATATAACAGTAAATAAAGCAGCAGAGATAATGCAGCAATAAAGCAGACACATAAACAGCAATATTAATTTGGAGTTCACCCACAACTCTTGGGCTACGTCTCCATGAGCCCATGTCAATTTGACTTGTCTCTCTGGGATTATAGTGTAAGCCTTTTTACAAGCTCTTTGGTTCAACTCCTCTTGTTCTACACATAAACAGTGGGTTCAGACACCTTTTTATCCCTTGGCTCTTGAAGCTCTGGCTCTTAGCTCTCTAGCTCTTGGTTCTGGCTCTTGGCTCTGACTCTAGCTCTTTGGCTCTTGGTTCTGGCTCTTGGTTCTGGCTCTTGGCTCTGACTCTTTGGCTCTTGACTCTTTAGCTCTGGCTTCTTCGGCTCTCTATCAGAAGAACAATCCCCTTGGCTTTTCACTTGGTTTCCAAGTCACCCCGTAGGCTGCTCGTTTGTTTCTGCACTGCTGTCTCAACGCTGCCTGCTTATGCTCAGCTTTAGTAACAGCTCCAACAGCAACTCGGCCACCATCAACACTCAATCGCCCTATGTCTTTGACATTCATGGCTTAAAAGCCAAATTGTGTTGCCAGTTGGTTTTCCCTTTCGGGCTCTTCAACTTCTAGCCATGTCTACTCGAATACCTCCTTTGGCATTCAATAATCATTGTATAACGCCCTTTGGGCAGGCGGCCACCTATTTCTGCCACAAATGAGGGCAATCGGCGCTTGAAATCATTAGTAATAGTCGTTCTCTATGTAATTCTCTGTTTACACAGAGAATGTTGTGAAAACACGGGAAATCCGCATAAAACACAATATAACGGACTTGAAACATTCATAATCCCGCTTTATAGCACCATCAGGTCCCCTTTGGGATTGCCATCGCATATCGCAATTGGCTTGCTCCTTGGTTTTCCCTTTGTATTTAAAATACATTGAAAACAGCGAAAAGTAACGTAAAATGGCTTTGAGCGGATCTGAAATCACATATATTTCCATTCTGGAACCCTTTTGGGTCTGGTTTACATCGCATATCGCTTCCCCTTTGTATTTTCGTTAAACAACGAAATATACGTAAATACATTGAAAAGTGGCATTGGGCGGATCTCAGGATCCATACAATATGGTTGATAATGTTATTGGGTCTGGTTCATCGAATCGCCCATATATATATATATGTGTGTGTGTGTGTGTGTGTGTGTGTGGCCCCGCTCCATTGTAACACGTTCATGCAATGTTGCAATGCGACAAGTCGCAATCGCAAATCACTCATGCCTGAGGCCTCTTCATTTAACAGGGTCTTTTCCAGTGCCGATTGCGATCCGCCGATATCGATAATCGCATATCGGCAAGTCACCGTTCCTATGGGTAAGTCCTTTTCCTTTGGATTTAAGCGATGCGATATTTCGGCAATCGCATGCCGCGAAGCCTTAAGACCTGAGGTTCCTCCTTTATATATCCATCCGTCGATGCGATATCAAGTAGACCAACCAGAGTGGGCCACGTGGCCCAATCCCGACCTGCCATGTGTCATCGGTGGATTGGCCCATGAGCCTATAATCAAAATATTCAATATAGTTCAAAATTTAATGAAATTGCCTCCTTTTCTAAGGAAATTGGGCAATTTCAGTTTACAATAACTCCTTCATCCGGAATCCATTTTTTCCCATTCAAGTTGCGTTGGATTCAGAATGAGGAGATCTCTGCAATGAGACTATTTCTGAGAGCAGCATGTGATTTTCATTTTCCTCTGATTTACAAAGGATTTGTGCCATTTGGCGCCTTTTACCTCTTGCATGAAGTCTTTTAGACTTAGAGGTTTATCCAGGATCCATTTTTGGATCATGCCTTCCCACTAAAAGAACTTTTGGTCTCCAAAAGACCGATATACTAATCTGAACAGCAAATGAGAGTGACTCACCCTCTTCTTTCAGCCTCCCTACACTTCTCTTTGCATAGTGCCTTTGAACCAAATTTTCTGACCACTTCCCTTCTCTGGATGGGCTGGTCTTCCTGAGAAGAAATGTCTTCCTCCTTGCCTTTCTGTAGAACTTCTATTGAAATGGTCATAGAAGGTAGTTTGAGCTTATTTGCCTTGATCATTGATCCAAGGTGGCTCAACAAATGTGAAGTACATCTGCTCTAAAAACTTTCATTTGTACCTGTTTAACAAGCTGCCAACAACAACTGTTAACAACAAAAGGCATACAGACAACAACTAGATGGACTAACTCCTGCTCCAACAAAATAAACAGATTTCACATCTTGTGACCACCTCCATGTCTTACATATGCATGCAAATGATGGACTAGATAACAAGCCCACAAAACATGCCTTTAAAAAAATGACCCTTCAAGTCAAGCATGTATAAAAGACCATTAGGACTCTTTTTCAAAACGTGAAACTTTCATCATTATCTCCATTTGGAGACCAAGTTAACTTCTTCCTAGTCAACATGGTATCACATGCATGTCAAAGCAATCACCCCTGCAAGTTAATTACACATACATGTTCAAAAACAAGGAAATCATTGACATCCCTGTGTTCATGCATCTCAAGCTCATGCATGCATTTCATCCCTCAACTTTCACTTAAGCACACTGTAATTTCGAAGCTGAAATGAAATATAATATAGATGCATCAATAGACATGCAATCTTAATCGGATGAGAACTCTAATTGTTCCCTACCAATCCCTTTCAAAGGTACTACCTCTGCCTGCACATCACCATCATCGTGTGAATCATTTTGAGACACATCATTCATGGAATCTTCACTTCCATTTCTACCATCTTCTCTTTCCACTTTCTTCAGCTTTACTGGAAGCATTGTTGGATTCAGTTTCCAACACTTTGCAGCAAGATGTCCTTGCTTATGGCAGTAAGTTCACTACATGTGCATCCTCTTGATAGCATGATTTGCCTTGTCCAATGGACCTTTGGCTGCTTGCTTCTTTTCCTTCTTCTGCTTCCTGTATGTGGCCATTCTCTTCCAACATCTAGAAACATCATGGTTATCCAAACCACAAAAGGAACATGCAATTCTTTTCCCATACATATGTGGAAATTCATCATGCTTTGCAAAATCAAAAGGAATGTGTTTAGAACTATATTTATACCTGCCTCTTTCACCTTTATTGCCTTCATGAGGAGGTGAAGCAAATGAATAAGTGGCTACCTTTGGAACACCATCAAACTCTTCAAGGTTGTTAGAGTCTCCGCAACTCTCTGGTTCAAGTGTGTGCTTTTGAACACCTGCATCCTGCAATTGATGTTTCAAGCTATTGTATTCCTCTTGGATACAACCTTCACACTTCTGAGGTAGAGGACATGAAATGAAACTCCTTCTTGGGACTGTTTCAATGGCATTCATGGCAGCTTTGGAATTCTCTCCATAAGGATGTCCATAGCCAAGACCCAAATATTTAGGCCTTTCCTCAACCATTATTGGTTCAACAATACCTTTTGCATGCTTTCCCAAGCTCTTTCCTTCATAACCCATCTTGGACATTAGTTTGGAACCTATGCCTTTAGTATGTTTTTCAAAAGAACCAATATAAGCATTCTCAGAGGAATTTGAAGACAAACTCGAATGGCTTACCTCTTCTTCAAGCTGGTACTTGACTAAGGATTCTTGGGCAACAAAGAGTTGTGTTTCCAACTCATGCATCCTTTCCAGGTACATATTTGCAATATGAAGTTGCCTCTCCATTTCCTGCAATTTGTTAGCAAGAAACTACTTCTCTTCCTTCATGGAATTCAGCTGCTTTCTAAGCATACTGCTCTTCCTTCCATCCTCATACATTTCTCTCACCATATCCATCATGGTGGACAATTCTTTCCTCATGTCTTCATCAAGGAATCTTGTGAAGAACGCAGAATTTGAGGACCCACTTGTAGAAGTTGTCATTATGCCAATGAACAAAAAAACTTCAACAAGATAATTAAAGAGCTTATTCTGCAACCTTTTGCAACAAACCTCTTGTGCTTTGGATTTCCTTGAGGTCCTTTGGATAGAAGAATGCCTTCAGCCCTTCTCCTTCTTGTCCTTCCTGGATTGAGCCATCAATAGCTTTCCCTTCACCTCTGGAAACTCAGCAAATAGTCAGTCTGCAAAACAAGCATACAATCAGCCTCTTGTTGTTCAAACACCTTTCAGACAAGAATTCTTTGCTTTGTCAATCAAGCATTCTAATATAACCTTCCTAAAGGTGTGGTTAATAAATCTTAAGCTCTGATACCACCTGATCTGAAAATGGGGCTCTTAGGCCTTTTGTCTAGCTTACAAGAACCTCTCCCACTTCCAAAGCTTGAATTTTCTCAAGTCTTTTATGATTAACCAATGCAGAAATAAGAAATGCTTGCAAATATGGGTGTATGCTTGTATTTGTTTAAAATGATTATGTACTGTAAATTAATGTGTTGAAACTGATATATAAATGCATATAACAGTAAATCAAGCAGCAGAGATAATGCAGCAGCAATATTAATTTGGAGTTCACCCACAACTCTTGGGCTACGTCTCTGTGAGCTCTTGTCAATTTGACTTGGCTCTCTGGGATTATGGTGTAAGTCTTTTTACAAGCTCTTTGGCTCAACTCCTGTTGTTCTACACATAAACAATGGGTTCAGACACCTTTTTATCCCTTGGCTCTTGAAGCTCTGGCTCTTGGCTCTCTGGCTCTTGGTTCTGGCTCTTGGCTCTGACTCTAGCTCTTTGGCTCTTGGTTCTGGCTCTTGGCTCTGACTCTTTGGCTCTCAGCTCTTCAGCTCAGGCTTCTTCGGCTCTCTATCAGAAGAACAATCCCCTTGGCTTTTCACTTGGTTTCCAAGTGACCCCATAGGCTACTCTTTTGCTTTTGCACTGTTGTTTCAACGCTGCCTGCTTATGCTCAGCTTCAGTAACAGCTCCAACAGCAACTCGGCCACCGTCAAAACTCAGTTGCCCTATGTCTTTGACATTCACATCTTAAAAGCCAAATCGCGCTGCCTGTTGGTTTTCCCTTTCGGGCTCTACAACTTCCGGCCATGTCTGCTCAAATCCCTCCTTTGGTGTTCAATAATCATTGTATAACGCCCTTTGGGCAAGCGGCCACCTATTTCTGCCACAAATGAGGGCAATCGGCGCTTGAAATCATTAGTAATAGTCGTTCTCTGTGTAATTCTCTGTTTACACAGAGAACGCTGTGAAAACATGGGAAATCTGCATAAAACACAATATATCGGACTTGAAACATTCATAATCCCGCTTTATAGCGCCATCGGGTCCGCCTGGGGATCGCCATCGCATATCGCAATTGGCCTGCTCCTTGGTTTTCCCTTTGTATTTAAAATACATTGAAAATAGCGAAAATTAACGTAAAATGGCTTTGAGCGGGTCTGAAATCATATATATTTCCATTCTGGAACCCTTTTGGGTCCGGTTTACATCACATATCACTTCCCCTTTGTATTTTCGTTAAACAACGAAATATACATAAATACATTGAAAAATGGCATTGGGCGGATCTTAGGATCCATACAATATGGTTGATAATGTTATCGGGTCCAGTTTATCGAATCGCCCATATATATATATATATATATGTGTGTGGTCACGCTCCATTGTAATGCGTCGATGCAATGTTGCGATGCGACAAGTCACAATCGCAAATCACTCATGCCTGAGCCCTCTTCATTTAACAAGGTCTATGCCAACACTGATTGCAATCCGCCGATATTAGCGATCGAACATCGGCAAGTCACTGTGCCTGTGGGTAAGTCCTTTTCCTTTGGATTTAAGCGATGCGATATTTCGGCAATCGCATGTCGCGATGCCTTAAGACCTGAGGTTCCTCCTTTATATAGCCATCCACCGATGTGATATCAATGCTTCTTAGACCAATCAGAGTGGGCCACATGGCCCAATCCCAGCCTGCCATGTGTTAGCTGTGGATTGGCCCATGAGCCTATAATAAAAATTTTCAATATAGTTCAAAATTTAATGAAATTGCCTCCTTTTCTAAGGACATTGGGCAATTTTCATTTTACAATAACTCCTTCATCCGGAGTCCGTTTTCGCCCATTCAAGTTGTGTTGGATTCAGAATGAGGAGATCTCTGCAATGAGACTATTTCTGAGAGCAGCCTATGATTTTCATTTTCCTCTGATTTACAAAGGATTTGTGCCATTTGGCACCTTTTACCTCTTGCATGAAGTCTTTTAGACTTAGAGGTTTATCCAAGATCCATTTTTGGATCACTTTTGTCATTCTTTAATAAGAGAGCAAGAAAAACTCTTACTTCTTGGTCTTATTAATACTAGAAACTCTTCTAAGAAAGCCTTAGCAGCCCAACATCAACCAAGTTCAAAAAATCCAAAGAAGCAACATCCTAAAAAGAATGGTCCTAAATCAAACAAGGGTTCTAAGAAATTTCAGTCTCGCAATAAAAAATCAACTCAAAAAAATGATAATGCAACTAAAAACAAAGGGAAGAAGACTGAGAGACATTGAAACTTTTGTAATCATGATGGCCACTTAGAATCAAAATGCTTTAAGAAGATGGAAACCTTGGAAGCAACAATGAAGAAGCATAACATCCATTTGGAGCACTCTTCAACTTCAACTTTATCTTCAGGAATAACACTTTCTGCATGTGGTTGTCAAGCATATCGGTCTGGTTATGCACTAAATGTATATTCTTCTTCTCATTCTCATGAGTGGCTCATTGATTCTAGAGCTTCTTATCACATGGCCAAAAACAAAGCCATGTTTTCTTCTTTAAATGATTGTAACACCAAAACTAGATATGTTGGTGATGATAGATCTCTTAGTGTTGTAGGGACTGGAACTATTCACCTGGACAATGGTCAATTTAACGATGTATTGTGTGTTCCTACCTTATCCTGCAACCTTCTATCGGTATATCACATAACTCATTCAAGTGAAGGTAAAACCATTGAATTTTCACCTCATGGTATTGTAATTAAGGACTTAAGAGATCCTAAACAGATTTTAGCTACTGGCATTGTTGATGATTCTACAAGGTTGTATAAGTTTAACAAATTTGGTTCATCAACTCTTCCCTCGGTATTTGTTGCTCATAATGATGAAGTGAGCAAACTTTGGCATGAGCGATTTGGTCACTTAATCTATCACTCCCTTCAAAATATATGTAAAGAAAATATGGTGACAGGTCTTCCTATGGTATTTTACAGAGATGGTGTTTGTTCCGGATGTGTACTCAGAAAACATCATCGGGATATTTTTGAAAAGCGTGCCTCTTGGCATGCCTTGGCCCCTTTACAGCTTGTGCATAGTGATTTATGTGGTCCACTTCCAGTTGTTTCATTCTTTGGCTACAAGTATTTCTTAACTTTCATTGATCATTTTTCCAGACGCACTTGGGTATACTTCTTAAAACTCAAGAGTGAAGTCTTTAACATGTTCTTGGCCTTTAAGTCCTTTGTTGAAAAACAATATGGACATCAAATTCTTAAGCTAAGATCTGATAATGGAGGAGAATATGTTAACAACAAATTCATCAACTTTTGCACCTCGCATGGAATTCAATTGCAACATATTGTTCCATATAGTCCATAGAAAAATGGTGTAGCTGGAAGGAAGAATCACACTTTAAAGGAAATGGTTAATTGTATGCTTCAATCTAAAGGACTTAGTCTTAATTTTTGGGCAGAAGCAATTAATTGTGCAAATTACATAGTAAATCGCACTCCTACTAAGGTTTTAAATAATATCACTCCAGAAGAAGCATGGAGCTCAATTAAACCAGATGTAAGTCACTTTCGTGTTTTTGGAAGTGAATCATGGGCCCATATTCCAGATGAGAAACATAAAGCCTTAGAACCTAAGAGTGAAAAATGATTTTTTGTTGGATATTTTGAAGATGTCAAAGGATATAGACTTCTTCCACCTAAATCCCAAAATGTTATCATTAGAAGAGATGTAAAGTTTGTTGAAAATATATTGGCCTACGAGCCTAGTTTGGTGGATGTGCCACCTCTCTCTATCCCTTCTAATTCTAAAAATATTCCTTCTTTTGATGATGACAGCGAGGATGACAATTCTCCCCCACCTTCTCAGAATCCTCCTTCAGCTCCTCAGCTTCCAAAATGGGTCTGCGTTGCTCAGGATGCAGCAGGTTCTCTTGCAGGTGATCCTACAGATCAATGTCGTACATGTTCTCAGTTCGATAGAGCCTCTTCTTTACTGGCTCAAGCTTCAGCAACTTATGATCCTAACACCTTTGCATAAGCTTCAAGCCATCCATATTGGGACATAACTATGAATGAAGAATATTGTTCATTATTGGAAAATGATACATGGGACCTTATTCCTCTTCCAAAGGAACGAAAACTTGTTAGATGAAAATGGGTTTACATAACCAAGTTTCAACCAGATGGAAAAGTTGATAAACATAAAGCTCATCTTTTTGCTAAGGTTTTTCACAAGTTGAAGGCATTGACTATACTGAAACCTTCTCCCATGCTGCCAAAATGAATTCTATCTGCCTTGTTCTTTCCCTTGCTGCCTCTTTCAAATGGGAAGTCCATCAGATGGATGTTAAATCCGCCTTCTTGCATAGGGACTTGCATGAAGAAATCTATATGAAGCAACCTCCTGGCTTTATATAAAAAGACTCCAGCCTTGTATGTCAGCTTAAGAAATCCCTTTATGGTCTCAAGTAAGCCTGTCGGCCTTGGTATGCCAAAATGGATAGCTTTCTTTTAGATACTGGCTTTTCTAGGTGTCATTCTGACAATATTGTCTACACCAAGAAAGTGGGTAAGTCTCTTATCATTCTTATTCTTTATGTTGATGATCTTATCCTTACTGGTAGTGATCCCAACCTTATAAACCATGTGAAGTCCAGCCTTAAAAAGCATTTTTAAATGACAGACTTAGGACACTTGCATTATTTTCTTGGTCTTCAAGTCTTGCAATCCAAAGAAGGTATTTCCCTTTCCCAGTCCAAGTATGCTTATGATCTTTTACGCCACTTTCACATGGAACACTGTAAGTCATCCCCTTCTCCCTTTCAGTCTGGAACCAAACTTTCAGTCACTTGTACTTCCCCTAAATTTGATGTTACCTTCTACCATCAGCTTGTTGGAAAACTTTGGTATCTGACCCATTCCCGTCCTGACCTTCCCTTTGTTGTTTTCCTTGTTGCTCGGTTTATGCAAAAACCACATGAAATTCATTAGAAAGTAGCTAAAAGAATACTTCATTATGTTCGAGGTACAATTCAGTTTGGGATTCATTACAGTACAGAAGCATCTCATCTATTGGTTAGTTTCAGTGATTCTGATTGGGCGGTGACCCTGATGATCGGAAGTCTATTGCAGGTTATGTCTTCACTATTGGTTTTGGACCTATTACATGAGCGTGCAAGAAACAAAGTTCCAATTCTCTTTCTTCAGCAGAAGTAGAGTATCGTGGCATCGTTGAAGCTAGTAAGGAATCTCTGTGGCTTCGTCAGATCTTGTCAGAGTGGTTTTCAGCAACAGCATCCGACTACACTTTGGTGTGATAATCAAAGTTCCATTCAACTATGCAATGATCGAGTCCAACATCAATGTAGAAAACACATTGAACTACACATGCACTTCATCAGAAAGCTTATTCATGACCATGTTCTTGAAGTGCAATATTGTTCAACCGATGATCAAGTTGCAGACATCTTTACAAAGGGTCTCACAGAGGCGAAGTTTACTAAACTTCGATTTATGGTTGGGGTTCAAGAAGTTGTCACTAAGGGATGATAGGCTCTAATGCCTCGTTCCTTCTCCTATTGTGTCATCTTTTTACATCCTTCAATCCTATCCCAAGTTGTTCTTAAGGGGGGATGTTAGGATATTCTGACACATAGGAAATAATTAAGTATAACTTGGTCTAGTGTATAGTTAGGTAAAGTGTGTTTCTTTAGTATGTAATTTTTGTAACTTAAAACTGACGGTCACAATATGTTATAAACATGAAGTGATCTGATGGTTCATTCTCTCCTCGATATTTCTAACACTTGATCCATGGCTTAACACCTGATTGGTCCATGATGTTTATTAAAAGATAATGGAGGGCCATTTGTTAGGTGATTGTTCATGAGAGAATCTTATGAAAATTTTCTTTATTTTACAATTAATAAATTTCTTGAAGTGGTCGTGTTGGCTCAGGTCGTGGATTGTTTCAATCTTTGAGGGTTTTAACCATGTCGAGAATATTGATGTACTGATTTGTGATCTGTTTTTGAGCAATGTCCTTTGGTGTTCTATCTAAGGAACTTACCTTCTAAATTCATACACAATTCGAACGATTTTGTTTCTGAATTTGGGTATTTTTTCGCAAGGAATCCAGCTCTGCTATTTTTTTTTCAACAAAAAATTTTAGACCTGCTCTGCAAACTCACGCCTAAAAAATTCTAGCTACTTAATCTATCCACTAGAAACCTTCTAGCTCTAATGAGAAGTTTGCACATAGGGTCTTCTGGCTCTTCCCTGAACTAGAGCTCCATCAATCTGCAAGGACAAATTCTAATTCTTCTCTTCTATATTGTCTTCAGCTTTGATACCATGTAGATTTTTCTATAGATTCAACAGCTCATGTAATGTACTAAAACACAAGACAAAAATCTACTCGACTCTAAACAACGGAAACCAATAATGATCGATGAAAACAATAATTAGCAAGAGGAAGAATATGAATCAAACATAACACAATATTTCTTTGGGGAAAGCCACTGCTCAAAACCCTGACTATCTATATTGCATTAATCATAAATCTAAGAAGAAAATGCAAAGCTTGTTCTCACTAGAAAAATTCCTGCACACGTATGATCAATTCTCTGCCTCACAATCTTGATCTGGCCAATACTTAGCCAATTTTGCTGCATGCCAAGCCCCTATTTCCTTGTGCAATTCCTGGTCAAAGAATCTAGATGAATACAATATGCTCTGCTCAACCTTGAGCTCAACCTGTACAAGTATTTCCTATCCTCTGTCTCACTGGATTCCTTTGGTAAATACTTATCCAAAGTTCCAAGCCTTCAAGATTATGATTCCTTGCACAATTCTTGAGAGAATTGACCTGTATTTAAAGGGAAATCCTCACTCCATAACTGTGCAATCCAAACATAGGTCCTCAACTGATCACATGCACCATCTATGCAACTCAAAAAATCATACAGCTGATAATAAATTGTCCCTGCACTCTAATCTCAATTGGGTCTTCCTCTGAACTGACATGCATGATTTATCTATGAGTGAACCTTCAGTTAGCACTGCGAATGCACTGGTGCACCAACTCACTAGTAGACCTCTACTAGTTCCTTCAACAATTAGAACTAGTTTAACTGACTATAACTCAGTTGAACTGATTTATCTAATTATAACTCCAATAAACTCAATTTGAACCCCTAAAACTTAGGGATCACACTTGCATGACTCCAGATAGACTCCCAAATCGAAATTCCTAAGTTAGCTAAGTCAAATTAACTTATTTAACTATTATAAGTTGCTATGAGAAAAGAATTACAATCTTAATTCTCAATTTAATTCAAGGACAAATTAAATTGGAATTTCTAGATTTTATTTTTAACATTTCTTGTTGCTATTTTCCACACTCCCTCTCAACAAGAAAGAAATTCAACTCTATCCCGATCATGAACCTTTGGAATGTTTTGCGTGCAACACTTCTCTCTAGTTTTGTCACTACAACAACTCATGAAACTAAAAAAACATCCAACTTGAATCAATATGATGCATCTACCATCAAAGTCTTTGACTGCTACTACCTCTGTTGACTGAAAGCTTTGCGCTTACGCTAACTCGGCATTTCTACATTGTTATCAAATCTTCTCTGCGCTCTTTAGTATATGGCTTATCTAGCCTCTGTCATCCTGATATCTGACTACATCAACCGCCACTGATTCTTCCTACTACTATGTATTTTGGGCTCTCATAGCAAGGTATGATCCATAAGATAAAACCTCTCAATGGACCCTTCCCAATTTCAACCCTCTTGGGACTATCACTTCACATCGCCCCACCTCACACCTAGAGGTATGGTTGCATGTGCTCCCTCTTCCCACTTGAATTCAAATTTCCCCTATTGGATGTCTCTACATGAGTGGATTCCTCCACTCGGTCTCCTCTCTACTTCTCCAATTGTGGCTGCTCCACAATTGTCTGAAACTGCTTCTGAGGCTGATTTTTGAGTTGCTTGTTGAGAAGTAATTCAATCCCCCTCTCAACCACCAATTCTCTAACCTTTGCCTTTCTCTTCAAGGCTTTGCATGCATCTTGTACCTCAAGAGCATACAGGTTCTTGGGTCGCACACCAATCTGTTTCATATGTCCAGCTATCACAAGATTTTCTGAAAAAATAGTTGATTTTAAATTGACGATATCTCCCTCATCCAAACTCCAATTCGGATTATTTGTTTTTGAATTTGGGTATTTTTTCGCAAGGAATCCAGATCTGCTATTTTTTTTTGAAAAATTTCAACAAAAAAATCTAGATCTTCTCTGTAAACTCATCGCCTAAAAAAATCTCACTCCTCAATCTTCCCACTAGCAGCCTTCTAGCTCCATTAATAAGTATGCACATAAGGTATTTTGGATCTTCCCTGAACTAGAGCTCCATCAATATGCAAGTACAACTTCAAATTATTCTCTTCTATATTGTCTTCAGATCCGATACCATGTAGATTTTTCTATAGATTCAACAGCTCATGTAATTTACTAAAACACAAGACAAGAATATACTTGACTCTGAACAGCGGAAACCAATAATGATCGATGAAAACATTAATCAGCAAGAGGGAGAATATCAATCTCACATAGCACAATATTTCTCTGGGGAAAGCCACTTCTCAAAACCCCAACTATCTATATTGCATTAATCAGAAATCTGAGAAGAAAATACGAAGCTTGTTCTCACTAGAACAATTCCTGCACAATTATGATCAACTCTCTACCTCACAAGCCTGCTGTGGCCAACACTTAGCCAATTCTACTATCTGCCAAGCCCCTATTTCCTTGTGCAATTCTTGGTCAAATAATCTAGATGAATACAATATGCTCTGCTAAACCTTAAGCTCAAACTGCACAAGTATTACCTATCCTTTGCTTGATTGACTTCCTTTGGCCAATACTTAGCCAAAGTTCCAAGCCTCCAAGCTTTTGATTCCTAGCACAATTCCTAAGAGAATTATCATTTATTTAAAGGGAAATCCTCACTCCATAAATATGCAATCCAAACATAGGTCCTCAACTGATTGCATGCATCATTTGTACAAGTCGAAAAATCATAAAACTGATAGTAAATTTTCCCTACACTCTAATATCAATTGGGTCTTCCTCTAAATCGACATGCATGAGTTATCTATGGGTGAATCTTTAGTTAGCTGATGTGGCATTAAGGATGCACTGGTGCACCAAATCACTACTAGACCTTTATTAGTTCCTGCAACGGTTATAACTAGTTTAACTGACTATAACTCAGTTGAACTGAGTTATCTAATTACAACTCCAATAAACTCAATCTATACCCCTAAAACTTAGGGATCACACTTACATGACTCCAGATTGACTCCCAACTCAAAATTCCTAAGTTAACTAAATCAACTTAACTTAGTTAATTATTACAAGTTGCTATGAGAAAAGAATTACAATTTTAATTCTCAATTTAATTCAAGGACAAATTAAATTGGAATTTCTAGATGCTATTTTTAACATTTCTTGCTGCTATTTTCAACAATACTATGCTCCATGAGAAACTGACCAAAGGAAGAGAGACTATGTCCAAGAAGGATCGAGTGCTAGATAAGCCTGGAGTTTGAACCAAAGGGACAAAAAGGAGCTGGGAGGTCAACAAAAGGAGTGGCTCAAGCTGATGTTAGGGTGGGAGGAGGACTGGGGTGCTCGAGGCACAAGAAGTGTAGAAAACATGAAGAGAGAAAGGCCAAGACCCACTAAAAAGATCAGAATTATACCATTAAAAAGACAACATTATAATTAACATCAATGCAGATAGAGGGGTACCTTCGAAGAACTAGCAAGACAAATTTAACATGGAAACTCATGCACGATCACTTCCATAGGCTAGAACCACCAATGTCTAGAGTATGGAGGGTTGAAAGTGCTCAACTTGGCAAAGGGGCCTCATATTCTTCAGAAATGATGACAAATCTACCTTGAAGGAGCCCAAAATTTCCTCCATGAACCACTTGAGAGACCAAGGATGAGCCAAAGAAGAAGAATGCACAACTCTTCACCAACCAGAAGAGAAAATTGGTTTCATAATCAAGTAGGGGAAACCATGGAGCTTCGATTCTAAATTTGCAATAAAATTCCTGGTTCACGACATAGGGTTGGTGTCTCTTGCTACTATATGGATCAACCTCGTGACTAGAACCTTCCTGAACTTGAAGAACCCCCTTGCACCAAGAAAATTTAACTCAGATCCCAAAAAAACACCGCCTTCCAAAAACTTGTATACTCATCACCTTACCATCATCAATGAATTTAATTGTGGGACCCAAAGGCTCACACACAACAAATATCTCATTAACATTGAATTCCATTAATGCCTAACGTCCTGATTCTTCAAGAAATCTGGTATGAATGAAAAAATATGTTTGCAATATTGTTTGGAGGATGAAATTTCCACTTGCAAGGGCTGCAAGGCCTAGGAGTCTGCATGACATGCTCTCTCTAAGACAGCCACCTCATCCATGATGACAAGCCCACAAAACAAAACAATTTTCATATGACTGCCAATGTTATGGGAGGTGGAGGACTTAAGGAAGTTTGTCTTGATATCCTCCAAGATGGTTTTTCCTTTTCTAGCATACCCATAGGCATTACAATTGATACAATGAGTAGGAACATGAAATGAATTCATCATGGAATAATTTTCCATCCAAACATACCTTTAATGATGATATGTCCTGCCTCTAGAAGACAAGATTGATTTTCCTATGCATCTTCTTCCTTATTTTGATTTCTCAAGATGTGATAGAAGGTATTGTGAGGAAAGTAGTCCAAAATACTAATAATTCTAGGGAGAAGAAGGCTTAGGTGATTATTCATAGGAAGATATCCTCTTTGTAAATGTTGAATGGTGAGAAGGGAATCTCCCAAGATTTATATCTTGGAGAGTTCAATTTCTTTATCGAAATGGAGTCTAAACAGGATTCCATACATTTCATCAAGATTGTCTGTCCTCTTGTTAAGTCCCCAGGAATACTTAACTTCTTGGTTTCCCTCAGGATTTAAGAGAAACCCCCCCCCCCCCCCCCCCCTTGGACTATTTTTTGAGGCTCCATAAAATAAAAGGATCCAATTATTTTGGGATTTCTTCCATTCTTTAAATTCAACATCTGATAACCGAAGCTTTAAGGATGCCCCAGTGCAACAATGATAGGGAAAAGAAAATGGGAGAGATCTCAGAGGGTCAAGCAATGAATCCATCCACTAGGGCTCATGCAGATCTAAGTGGGGATAGAAACATCTTATCTTTTCTCTATTGTATTCCTCACAAAAGGAGATAACCTTTAGGGCCATTGATCTTGGAGGAATGGAAATTTTTTTAAAGATAGAGTTATTTCAGGACAACTAGATTTTCCAACAAAAATACTTTAGAAGAGAAATCCAAATCCGTTTGAGAAGAGGATTCCCAATGAAAGATCTTGAATACTATTTATGCTAGCTGGATATAAGGACATAAAGGTATGTACGCCATTTCAGTCGAATATACAAGGGTCACAAAACCATAGACCAAACTTGTGAAGTATAGGGACAAGACAAGACAAGATGGTGGATTGATTCTTCATGTTGGTTACAAAGGGAGCACCAAGAAGGACCTTGGATGCCTCTTTTTTGGAGGTTTTTAGAAGTCGGAATTTTCTTATGGATGAGGAGCTATCACAAGGTATTGACTTTGGGGATGGCATTGTTCAGCCACATTTTTTTCCAAAGAGGGGATTTAAGGGGACCTACATAGAGAATAAAAGCTCTTCATATCCAACCCTAACCGTGTATACATGAGACTTCCACCCTAATTGTCTTATACATGTTGAATCCAATTCATTATTTTTAATAATGGTTAGTGACATTGGTATACAAATATATTGGTACCTTTATAAAAATTTATTATGCTTAATTTATGAAAATAGGATAGTGGATTCATAGTTGTTTTTTTTTAATAAATAAATTTAGATTAATTAACTATAATATTAAACAAACCATATTACTATGAAGATAGAGATATGGTTGGCCATAAAGAAGATTTAGATAATGGAGCACACCAGCAACCCTAGGGTATTTCCTCTCAGCAAACTGACGATCACCACCACTGAGTAAGGAGCATAAAACTTTCAGGGATGGAAGAATAGGGATCACTGGCTTAGTTCTTGTTTCTACATTCGATGTGGGTGGTCTAATGCATGGGAGATGGATCTTTGAGAAATGGCCACCTCTCGACACTAGAATGCCTATGATCATTGTGGGCACACGCAAGTCTCATGCATGGGGAGGCCGCCATTCCAAAAAGATATAGAAATTTGCATCTATGACCATTTTGTTACCTCAAAAAAATTATGGTTGTTTCCATCTCAAGGATATTTGCATAGAGGGACTGCATATGAATCCTTCAGATTCAGGATTCTTCTCATGTCAAGCAATCAGGTAGCTGAGGAAGTGAAGGTGGTTTGAGTTTTTCCGTGGGATTCTCTATTTTCATATCTTGGTTCTCATCCATCCATATGAGGTTTGATGTTCATATCGTTTCTGATTTGTCAGTGTAATACTCCCTCCCTACTATGATGGGGATGAAAGAGTAACCAGGAGGCTCAATCTTCTTTCATCAATTTCGTTGGGGGCTAAAAGTGATGCTTATATATATCCCCACACTCTCTTAACCCTTAACCCCCATATCCCTATAGATCTGATAAAAAGGACAAAGAAGAGGGAACATGGATCGTTTTAGATATTTTTAAACTGTCTTAAAGAAAAAAACCACCATTCTCTAGACCAGGGGCAACAATTTGGTTGGATATCTGAAACAAAGAATTTAGAAAATCGTTGAAATAACAGCTCCTCAAACTCTATTATATGAGGGGAAATGTTATAGGACTCTATGATAATGAGGCAATATGGTATTGTACATGAATCCACCATTATCTTAAATTTGAGGTTGAGAGGTGAAGCGAAGAGTTTTAATAACCCTAATGGAGAAACATCATATAAGGAGGTTATTCGATCCAAAATCCCTAGTGGATTGTGTTCGTCCCAGGAAGAAACACAAGGGAAGATACACATCTCATTTGCTCAAATCCAAAATTTCCCAAGCCCTTACATTGTTTAACTAATGGAATATGCTCCATCTATGGAAGTTAATCTTCCAAAGATAAACGATATTTTCAATATCCTCCAATCTCAAGCTATTATTTGTATAATTAATGGATTTTGGCCCAAATTGGAGGATCTAAATCAATGGGTATTCTCCACCAGGACCCCCAGCTATGATATTCTCCTTTGTTCTGACAATTTTTTTATTATACAACTTGATACACAGAAGGATCTGGACTTCTCCTTAAATGAGGGGCCACGGTTTTGGGGCAGAGTAGGTATATTTATAACCCCATGGTTTCTGAGTTTCAACGCAAGCACAATGGTGGTATCCAAAATTACAGTTTGGGTGAAATTACATAACCCCCCTCTTCCTTTAGGCACCACCAAGTATTAAAGGGAATTGGAAATACTCTAGGGAAGTTCATAAAGACAGATTTGGAAAGACCTGAAAAAATAATGTTCACCTTTGCTAGAATTTGTGAAGTGGTAGACCTTAGTAAAGGTTTAACTGACTGCATTCACCTAATTCATAATAGTATTTAGTGGTCCCAACCATTAGATATTTTAAACACAACATTCAGGTGTTGTATCTATTTTCAAATAGGAATTTACAAAACACATGTCCACAAGCAAAGAAAGCTCCAAAAATAAAAAAGAAACAACCCCAAAAGCCAAAGAGATAGAAGGTTCTGAATTCGCATCTCTCAGAAGAAGAGGATGAAGAAATAATGGAGAATCATATAAATGTGGATGTCCAGAACCAACAAGGCATATAAGTTGATAGAGGGGTAGAGAAGGGAGGAATAAAGGTTCAAAGCCAGAGAGGTATTGAATCAACACAAACTATAGTTACAATGTCATAGAAAGAGGAAAAACCCATTGAAAAGAAGTTGGGGGCATTAAAATATCCCATATATCTGAGTTCTCAGACTTGGACAAAGAAATACCCTTTAATTTAGGTGAAAATCAATTGGAAAATGTAATTGTTGCTCCCAACCAAGCCTAGTGAGGAAAAAAGTTGAGAAAAAGAAAGGCAAAAAGGGGTAGTTAAGTGTCTTTTATCACACATAGACCTAGAAATTGTAATGTTCTATAGTTTTTTCTTTTATTTTTGCATCATCTAATAGGTTTACATGAACAATTATTTTCAACATCTACAAAGTGTAATTTTGTTCCTTGTTCTCAGGTTGAATAAAATTACGATTTTTCCTTGGGAAGAAAAAGATAGAAAGAGATATGTTAAAGCCAACCTAAATCCATCTTAAATTTGGATCTACCAAGCGCATACAGGGATCAAGTTTGGAGTTCATATGGATATAAGATGACAATATTGCATTGCATAATGGATTTCCTCATGCCTTTAAATAAGCTTCATCATAAAAAAATACCATAGACAAATACCATGGGCTATGCAATACCATGAGCTTGTAAAGCACCATCGCTAAACCCATCAAATGACTAACTCAAACTTATATAATTATATCAAGTATTAATTATTATATTTTAATTTTAATTATAAAGATGTCACAATCTAAGGATTTAGCCCTTAATGAATGAAATAACTCATTGTAAATCGACTCTCACTTCTTTCTCGGCCTTACATATATACAAGGAGCATAACACCACAGTTGCAGATACCCTCTCTAAGTAAGGTATTTTCATGGCTTGTGGGACATGGATGATCACATTATACATAATCACTAAATGGTCAAGCCTATAAGTACTACCATTGACCTTTCATCGATGATCTGAAACGATCATAAACTAAAACTGATGTAGAATTGATTAACCATTAATGATTTGAAAGTTAGCTGAAAGTGTGAAAATCGAGGAAAACTTGCTTGAGAAGAACACTTTACGATAGTTGATTAATCATAAAAATGATGCATAACAGAAGTGCAAATAGTAACAACACAGGGATACCAGACAGAAATATTGATGACGGAGTTCGTCCCTGATGGACTACATCTTCGGGTCTGCTTTCAAGATGGGCGACCGTTTTTATTAGGAATGAGAAGAAGGTGTTGATTACACAAAGAATTGATTAGTCTGAATGTGCACACAGGAACTTCTGATCACTGTAATCAGATATCCCTATGAACCAGCTTTCCAACGGTTCTTACAGTTTCCAAAACCGACTCTGGATGCTCCTGTAACGCTGAAAACAAAACTGCCAATGACCTCCAGAATCTGCAAACAAAATATCAAAACCACTCCCTTTCTCCATGAAGGAAAATCCACCTTTTAAAGGCCTGAAAATACACCAAAACCACCTTGGCTAGGTTCGAGGTGAATGTGGTTTCCTCAGCATGAGTTTTGGAACTCAGTCTTATTACAAAGTGACACCTAGGGTAGGTGGACATGTTGGAGGAATTAGTTGGCACAAAAACATGCAACAAAACCCACTTTTAGACTTTAGTTTAACGCGAATCCATTAGCAGTCATCTAACCAAGTGGAGGGCACTGACAGCACATTTGCACAGTCGTTACAAACCATGGTTAGGGCTCCGGCGATTCCGACAACTGCCCGCTGACTGCGTTGTCTACCTTCATGTGTTCACACGCCTGCGGTCAGGATGCTACAATTAGTGTAACCTCCGACGATGACTGCTACCCGTAACTGTTAGCACCTTTAACCATTCATGTGAACATGGTTCCTGCTGTAGCTAACTCCCTGACGGCACGGTGAAAGTCTTACTTGTTCACATGTTGACGGTTAACGACCAACGGGGACCGTCAACATGTGAACAGGTTAGAATTTCACCACGCCGTTAGGGAGTTAACTGCAGCGGGAACCGTGTTCACATGAATGGTTAAAGCGCTAACAGTTACCGATAGCAGTCAACGTCGGAGGTTACACTAACTGCAGCGTCCTGACCATGGGCGTGTGAACACACGACGATAGACCACACAGTCAGTGGGCAGTTGCCGGAACTGCCGAAGCCCTAATCGCGGTTTGTAACGACTGTGCACATGTGTTGTCAGCGCCCTCCACCTGGTTAGCTAACCGCTAATAGATTCAGGTTAAACTAAAGTTTAAAAGTGGGTTTTGTTGGGTTTTTCTGTGCCAACTAATTCCTCCACCATGTCCACCTACCTTAGGTGTCACTTTGTAACAAGACCGAGTTCCAAAACTCATCTTGAGGCAACCACATTTACCTCGAACCTAGCCAAGGTGGTTTTGGTGTATTTGCAGGCCTTTAAAAGGCGGATTTTCCTACATGGAGAAAGGGAGTGGTTTTGATATTCTGTTTGTAGATTCCGGAGATCATTAGCGGTTTTGTTTTCAGTGTTACGGGAGCAACCAGAGTCGGTTTTGGAAACCGTAAGAAGCGTTGGAAAGCTGGTTCAGAGGGCTATCTGATGACAGTGATCAGAAGTGCCTGCATGCACATTAATACTAATCAATTCTCTATGTAATCAACACCTTCTTCTCATTCCTAATAAAAATGGTCACCCATCTTGTAAAAACAGTAAAAACACAGTGATACCAGACATCAATATTGATGACGGAGTTCGTCCCTGATGGACTACGTCTCCAGGTCCGCTTTCAAGATGGGTGACCATTTTTATTAGGAATGAGAAGAAGGTGTTGATTACACAGAGAATTGATTAGTATGAATGTACATGCAGGCACTTCTGATCACTTTCATCAGATAGCCCTCTGAACCAGCTTTCCAACGCTTCTTACGGTTTCCAAAACCGACTCTGGTTGCTCCCGTAACACTGAAAACAAAACCGCTAATGATCTCCGGAATCTACAAACAGAATATCAAAACCAATCCCTTTCTCCATGTAGGAAAATCCGCCTTTTAAAGCCCTGCAAATACACCAAAACCACCTTGGCTAGGTTCGAGGTGAATGTGGTTGCCTCAAGATGAGTTTTGGAACTCGGTCTTGTTACAAAGTGACACCTAAGGTAGGTGGACATGGTGGAGGAATTAGTTGGCACAGAAAAACCCAACAAAACCCACTTTTAAACTTTAGTTTAACCTGAATCTATTAGCGGTTAGCTAACCAGGCGGAGGGCGCTGACAGCACATGTGCACAGTCGTTACAAACCGCGATTAGGACTTCGGCAATTCCGGCAACTGCCCGCTGACTGTGTGGTCTACCGTCGTGTGTTCACACGCCCGTGGTCAGGACGCTACAGTTAGTGTAACCTCCGACGTTGACTGCTACCGGTAACTGTTAGCTCTTTAACCATTCATGTGAACACGGTTCCCGCTGCGGCTAACTCCCTAACGGCGTGGTGAAATTCTAACCTGTTCACATGTTGACGGTCCCCGTTGGGCGTTAACCGTAACTCTAACTACAAACAGCGCGGATTCAACCCTCGTGGTTATATTCCATCCGCTCATATGTTACGGTTCCAACGCGGTTTATGAACTTGCGGTTAGGGACTGTATAGGTTATTATTTGTAATGTTTTTGTTTGTTAAAACATATTACATATGCCCGAGGGTTGATAAAAGCTTGTTTTAGGGTTTTTAAACATAGGTTGATGTGATGTGATAGGACTTAGAACTTAGGACTTAGGTAATAGGTTTTAGGTATAGATTTAGCGTTTGTTAACCATTTGAATGTGACGGTTAGATTAGGACTTAGGCATAGGTTTTTGACTTAGATGTAGATTAGGGTTTAGTAAATGAAACTTTTCAACCCTTTTTACAGTCTTTCGTCACTAAGCGACATTAGCGACATTTGTCGCATGATGACATACCAATGCATATCATCGATATATTCCACAGTTGCGACGAAAACCTGACGACGAACCATATCAATCCTTTGCCATCAACGACACCCATGTCGACATCAAAACCTGCTAGTCGAATGACAACACACATGTCGTTGACCAATCCTGGCAAAACTGTTGATGAACACAAGTCAACAGCCAGGCGCTAAATCATCTTAACTGAACGCCATGAAACCATAAACATTACCTGAACAAGCTGATCCATAATCAAAATTGTCGAACTGTCGAAGCTGAACTAAAGTGATGACGACACTTGAACACATGTGCAACTGAATCAACGGAATCCTCCTGGATCAATCAAGGATGATAATATAGAATAATGGTTTTGCTCTCTCATTGTTTTCATTGTCAACTCACTAATAGCACACTCCTTCCACAATTTTTTTTCTTGTTCTCATTTGCTAGCACACATATAAGTTCTTTATGACGACACTTATACAACAGATACATTTTTGCACAATGGTAGTTCTACCACACTATGGGAAAAATCTATATAGATCTCTTAATCAACCAAATACATGCTTGTCATGTATAAACATAATGTAATTGTATTTCATCTGATAATAAAATTACGTTTTTTTCTAATAAAAATAACTTTTAGTTTTAATTTTATTTTAAATAATTTGATCAAATCAACATAACTTTATATTACATAATGTTTTACAACATCGTTGTCATATTAAACTGTAAAATGCTTCTTAACACATTTTTTTTTTTAATATTATAAATTTTATAAAATAATATACCAAACCAAATTCTTCACTTACTATTTAATTTGTTGATTTAAGTTTTCTCAATAATTAAGTTTTCTCAATCAATATTAAGATTTTACATCTAAATTAAATTACATCTAAATTAAATGTTTTAATGATTTTGATTGGTGATTGTGGAGATGAGATTGCCAATATTATTGGAGAATAAATTATCAAATTTATAGGCATTATAGGTTAAACAATACATTTATTATTATTTTTCCTTTATAAAAATATAATATTTTATTAATAAAAAAAATTTATCTAAATTTTTATGTTTAAAGTAAATTTAAAAATTAAATAATAAAAATAATAATTTTAAATTTAATATTAAAAAAACTAATAATTTTGTAATACTAATAAAATAAATAAAATATTTTCCATTATCAAAATATAAATTTACCTTCAATTTATTAGAAGGCCATGTCTTACGAAAGGTCATTCGCATTTATTTCCTTTCATTTCTCATTTGGAAAAAGAAATGCCAATATATTATCAACGAAGCATTTTTTTTTTGAATCATAGAATTTGGTAGGTTATAGAAGATCATGTTATTTTTTTGTTCCTTGTATTTTTTTTTTCTTTTATTAGTTTTATATTGCCTTTATTTTTTTTAGTGATGATTAAGGTGCATGCCAGGTTGTGCTAAGGGATTAAAGTTGATTTCAATAAAAAAAAATTATTGTATAATCTTTTGCTCTATAATGGAGGATAAAACTTGTAAAAATATTTATGGAAGTTTATGGAGACTTTTTTGATTACTATGGAAATTACACAAAAAGTGTTTCTCTATGGGGTTGGGTTGGGAAGATCTCAGTTAGTAAGATCTTTTGATTTTTTTTGTCTTTTGTCTAATCATTTTTTACCATGTGGCTCGTGTTGTCAAACCAGATCTGGCTCACATTTGAGTCTTCAATTGCGCTGATACTTTTCCCACCCATGTTGAGCTTTTACATGGTCCTCACAACATTAGAAGAACCAAACGAGAATGTCATCCCGTTGCCAAGCCTGAATAGGATTGGGTCTCCGTCGAAGAGATTGGGCATCGTTTCGACCTCGATGCCATTGACGAAGGCATATGAGCTCGGGTTCTTTGCTACAAAATGTGATGTTCAACTCCATCCTCTAGTTTGAATGAGTGTGTCATCGATTCGACCTCGATGCCTTAACAAAGGCATATGAGCTCGGGCTTTTTGATGCAAAATGTGATGTTCAACTCCATCCTCCAGTTTGAACGAGTGTGTTATTACTCGCGAAGGCAACCAAAGAACAAAAAGTGTCGGTGAGAAGGTGTGGAGGCCTAACACTATTCATGGTGATGTTGTACTCGATGAAATGTGCCTAACAATCTTGTGAGGCCACAACAATGGCATTGTTGCAGGATGGGTCGGTTCTCAGGATCCGCAAAAGACTGAAGAGTGTTTGATCGAAAATAAGGAGATTATTGGTGTGGCTGAGCGTCATATGCATTGCGGAAACTCCCACATTTTGTACGAGAAGCTCCTATTTTCCTTGGTGCAACTAGAGTTCAAATTCAAACTTCTTCATAAAATATCCCTTCACCTCTCCCACCTTGTTTGTTTGCAATCACTTTTTTCTTAATTTTCACGAGGGTTGCGGAGAATCTTTTGTTTGAAAGATAAAATACTAGGGAGTAAGGGTTTGTTGAATGGAAAATTAGTTACTGAGTAATTTTCATTATAGAGGTTTTCACATCCTACATGTTGAAGAATGTAACTAGGTTCGGTCTTCATAATTGTACTTGAAGTCAAAATGTAATATATTTGTCAAAAGAAAGCAAAAAGAATTATTATTATTAATTTAATTGACTTTTTAAAGCATGGGTTTCGTGCTTGGGTCAATGTTTATCGGTCAAACCTCCATTGTAGGCTTTAGGATTTTCAAAATTAGTTTTGTTTGAAGACTCCTCCACCCATCAAAGTCTCCTTGTTGTCAAAGGACTCATCATCAAGTTGGATTCCATAAGGTGAACTCGTGTCGGCCTATATGAAGACACCATTGTTCGAATTCTCATGTCGACTCATTTATATTGGACGACAACTATATATATCTGTATAAGGTTTTCAGATTACACATCACAAAAAACTCAAAATAATTGCAGAGATAATTTCGGGTAACCACAGAAGCTCGAATTCAGAAATCACAGTGGACTATTTCGGTGTTATTACAGTGATGTAGTTTCAATGATATTCGGTGATATTATAGTGAGCAAGTCTCAATTAATTGAATAGATGAGCTCGTATTACAGTGACCACAAAACTCGCATTACAATGGAGACTTTTGGTGATATATCACAGTGAGGAGATTTAGTAATATCACAACGAAGTAGTTCAGCAATATCATGATGAAGGAGTTTGGTAATATCACAATAAAGAAACTTAGTGATGTCACAAAAAATAATTTCAGTGCTATCACAGTAACGAATTTTGGTGCTTGTGCAAGGAAGAAGTTTAGTGCTCGGTGACAACACAGTGATGAAGTCTCGATGCAAACAAAGTGACAAGGATTTGGTGCAAGCATAGAGATGAGGTTGACTTGATGGATGGAGGTAGTCTTGAGTCTAAGTTTTAAGGGTCTTGGTCGTCTCATATTTAATCTACTAAAGGAAGAATTTTGACCGGGTTTTCCCCTAGAGTGGGGTTTTTCCCTGGCATCATGCCTATTTCTTGTGCTCTCTTCTATTTTTTTCTTGGCATTAATATTGATGATAATAAAAAGGTAATTCAAAAGAACATATAATAATAATGAAAAACATCACAAGATAATGGCATAATAATAGAATCGTGTAACTTCCACTCTTTTGATTTCTCAACACTGCAAACCCTTAACACAACATGTCTGGAGGCATAGCTCATGGTCGTCTTGCTAAGAAGCGAAAGGCTTGGAAAAAGAATCATCCCCATGTATGATACATGTTATTTTTACTTGTTTCCTCTTTAAGCTCCATTAAGTTTTGCTTTATGGCTATCTAGTTCAAGGACGATTTGTGTGTATAGGGTTTGGTCTGATTTTGAATTTTGTGTTACCTGTATTTGTTCTGGGCTTTCTTAAAAACATTAAATGTATTTAACTTTCATCCATGTGATTGAAGTAATTTTTATTTATTTTAATTTGGGTGTTATACTGGTAATATTATTTCAAAGGATAGCATTAATTCATAAGGGTTTATATATATATATATATATATAGGTATTTATTATGTATATTTTCAAGGGTTTTGAATATTGACACAGGATAGGGTTTTGTGATGTAAAAGGCAAGATGAGTTTAAGATGATAAGCCATATAAAATTTAGTTCAATATCATTACTATTGGAGTGTATTCATACAGATGGATGGACCAGCTCTAGAAAGAGAGTAAGTAGAGTTTTCCTTTGAATCTTAATATGGTATAGTTTGTGTGTGACCTTTTCTACTATTATATTGTAAAGGGGTTTGCTAGCTACCATCAAAGAGCTAACGAGGGGTCCCTAATGCGTTCAATATGTAGAGGATGTTGACATTATGAAAGGAATTTGGGCATTGAGAGGGTTATAGTCTAGCGCTTGGATACACAGATCTGTAGGATCAAACAATTCTTCTAGTTGTACCATGCAACAAACCCTAGATTTATAAAGCACTATATAACACAAACTATAATTTTTTAAATGTAGTTGCTAGGTACATATGTATTTTGTGTTATGTGAGACCAAAGGAAAATGACAAAGCAGGCTTTCATAGAAAATAACTTACTATTTGATGTGTTCAAGTGTGTTCGAGTACAAAATTCGTAATTAGTAGCATATTTAGTCAAAAAACAAGGACAAGAGAGAATGTTGGCTTTAATAGAAGGAACTTTCTCTTTGATGTGTTCCAATTTGTTGGACTACATAATTCCTAGTTCTTAGTAGTAAATACATCAAGTTTTGATCCCTCTAGATTGAACACTCTCTATTGTTTTTAGAAGGGCTCTATTGAGACCTTCAACTACAATTAGAAACAAAATTGGAGACAGAGGGCAACATTTTCTAAGGCCCTATTCCATATCTCAACACTTACGATGCAGATTCATTGAATAACAATGCAAAAGATATCCAAAACACAATCATTACCAATTTCACCAAATGTCAACCCCAAATGAAGCAACATCATCCTTGGAAAGGGCCAACTTAATTGAATGAAAGTTTCTAAAAGATATATCTAGATAAGCAAGGAAGACAATTTTTCAAATAGCATCATGAATTTTCCTACTAGAAAGAAAACCAAACCAATCACTAGATTTTGCTTTTGGAAGAAATTTCTTATCTCTCAGAGAAAACACTTTCGAAATAATTTTATAAATGAAATTTCATAAAAATATAACCATGTACTGATCAATGGCCTCTAGGTTATTGACTTTTGGAATAAAAGCAATAAAGATAGAATTGAAAGTTGTTAACATTGTGCTTGAAATCCTAGATTCATTTAAAACTCTTAATAAATCTTCCTCCATTCATTCGTAGAATCCCAAGAAGTTTCTCTTTTTTTTTCTTCTAACAGGATTTGATTGTCATCATTTAAAAAACTTGGACAAAAGGTGGTCCATCATAACCACCTCTAGAATAGTCACTTGTTTCCCTTCATTGTAAATATTCTAAAAGTGATCTACCTTGAAATGAGAAAATGTCATTGAAAGGCATGGCCATTGAACCATCCAATTTAGGCATTTTTCAAAAGGTATTAACATTCTTATGATCATAGTCACACTTATCAAATAATTTAATAATATTGCCCTTTTTTAAGCCTCCTTATTGGCCTACAATTTTCTTATTCTTTGAATCCTTTATTAGAAAAGCATTCCAAATTAGATTAATACATTTCCCTTAATTGTCATTCCACATCCAAAATAACTTTCATCCCTCAACCCTTTTATCTGAACCCGTCTTATTGAGGCTTGCTCGACTATTTTTATATTTCCAAGAAACTGTAGAGTCACTGATTTTGGAGTGAAATCAAATTTACTCAATCCTTTATATTCAACTATACTTTCCCATTATCCTCCAATTAATTATTAACATAGCTTGAACAATCAACAATCCTTAGTTCTTCCATTATCATGTATGTCCTAGAAATTTTTCCTCCTCTGCAATAAAATTTCGCAAATAAAAATCAGTTCAATTCTTCGCTAGAATAATGAATTGCCTCTGGAATCTATTCCATGGTAGCACTATGAGACTCATAATGTATATATGGGTGTTCTCATTTCGTGGATAACAGTGTTAATTTATTCTCGAATCTCTTGCACAGTAGCACTAGGAGACTTGGAATCTATATATAGGCATTCTTGGATGGAGAAATATCTATTGCATGAACAAAGAGTTCCAAAAATGAGTTACAATCATCATTACCTTCATTACTTTATAGCCATACAAATTCAAAAGAATTGTAGAACATCAGATTGTATTGGTAACTCGTTATCATCCACCGATTGATTTTGCTTTTGCCAGAGCTTAAGGGAGGCACAAATGGGTTCTTACTCATTTATGCAAATGATGGTCTAAACCAAATGTGAAATGGGGTATGTTCAAAGTCAATATCATTGAAATATAATTTTTCAATGATACTTGATCTTTCTAACTTATATTTTCAAAGTATTCTTAAAGCGGCTATGAGTGTGTTTGTTGTTCCATTTCACATGTTAATCTCCATGGAAGGCTAGACATAGTCATTATCTTTTGTTTTGTATGAAAATATGCGACATTGTTATTGTTGCAAGAATAATGAATGCAATTCTTGTTCTTCCTTCTTTGGATAACACCTCTTTTTGGACCGATCCAAGGTTTTCTTACTTGAATGCCTTTTCGTTAGATGTCAACCAAAATTCAACACTGACTCGATTGACATCCAACACTAACTCAAAAAATTCAAACCACCTTGACGATCTGAATCTCTTGTTTTGTGTTGTGAATTTGAAGATATATTTTATTGGAATCATTTTACAAAAACATTGAAAGAAGATGTCAGAATGTGAAGTCACTATCGACATCTTATGCAAATAATTTAGTCTTTACAAAAAGCCCCAATATCATGGTCAAAGGTTGGATCACTAGCACTTTAATTCTTTTAGTATTTAAAGTTTGATCTTGTAAAGTTGGTCAATATCC
Organism: Pinus tabuliformis; assembly: GCA_031772625.1. Classification (NCBI taxonomy): domain Eukaryota; kingdom Viridiplantae; phylum Streptophyta; class Pinopsida; order Pinales; family Pinaceae; genus Pinus; species Pinus tabuliformis. The sequence goes on along the minus strand of CM062807.1, from coordinate 1,006,592,395 downwards.
CAAAGAATGCTTTGGGTTTCTTATTGCACCATGTATTATTTTAATGCAACATACATACTACAAGGAAGAAATTCCCCCCTTATTAAAGAAACAAAAGGTTTGATTTTAGACATCTGTGGTTCATTTGTTTTGAGTTAAGTTTCGGAGAACCCACAGTAATAACCATATTTTGTCAACATTTCAAATCCCAATAGGGATCCATCATCAAGACAATTTTTTAATGATGATAGTAGAAGAGCAAAATGAGAGGATAAATAGTTATGAGATGATTTGTTATAAAGATGAGATGAAAGTCGGCTAAAGAACTAAAAATTTTAATTTAAAATAATAATTATTATTATCCATAATATTTAAAAATATATATAATTTATTTATTTTAATAGGTTGCTTCATATTATTAGAATAATTAATAAATTAATTCATTAATTAAAAATATTATAATAATTAAAAACTAATTATTCTTAAATCTTATTCTTAAAAGAAATATATGGTTGATTAATAGATCTTTTAAAATTAAATACTAATTCTTAATATAAATAATTCATAATAATAATTAATAATAATAATTGTAATTAGTTAATTAATTAATTTATTAATAGAAGTTATAATAATTAAATAATAGTTATTATTATAATAATTAAATACTAGTTATTATTATAAACAATTAATTATTATTATTATTATTATTATTATTATTATAAATAATTATAATAAATACTTAATAACAATGATAATTAATATTAAGAATAATAATGAGAGTATTAATAATATTATAACTAATTAGATTAATATTGTTGGATATTATTAGAAAAAATTAATGTTCTTATTAAAGGAAAATAATTAATTAATTAAAAAGATATTATAATAATTAAACAAATTGATTGTTATTAAATTCGATTTCTAATTATTAGTCAGCTAATAGATCTTGTAATACTTAAATACTAATTATTATTATACAAAAATAATAATAATAATAATAATAATAATAATACTTATTATTCTCTCAGATATCCCAGAAACGTTCTCATCTCACTTCGTCCTCAGACTCTGAGAAGGATTTTCCGCCGCCAGGGCAGAACAGTCTTCAACTTGTTTCGGTTCAGCCAAACTTCACTGAATGGGTCAAAGTAAGCAATAAAAAAGGAAAAAAAAGTCGTGTGATAGTAACAACCCCCTCAGGGTAGTTCTCTCTGCTTAGCTCCAGTTCTTTGTTATTCCAAGGTCTCTATAGCCCTCTCCTGGTTCTTCGCCAAGGAGCAAGGTGGAGCCTATCTCCTTGGGCTCCCTTACTTTTCTGCTTCGCTTGCATGCAAGCTTGATTGTACTATACTCATCTTTTTTAATAGAATTAGTCCTTACTCAAAAAAAAAAAAAAATAAATAAATAAATAATAATAATACTTATTATTATTATTATAAATAATTTTTCTATAATTAAATGCTAATTATTATTATTATAAATACTTAATAATAATGTTATTATTATTATTATTAAGAATAATAATAATGATAATTATTATTAAGAATAATAATAATGATAATTATTATTAAGAATAATAATAATAATATTAATTCTTATGTTTATTTATAACATAAGATTAGAAGGATAGGAGAGGAAGACAGTTACCTAAGGTGTTATACCTGGGATGTATTTGTGGTCATAATTTTTATGATTAAGGGAAGCCAGCTTCCACTGATCTCAATACCATTGTCCCTGTTGAGATTCTGTGGATGTTTTATAATCTCAAGAGCATCCCTAATCTTTCGCCTATGATGTTGTTCTTCCCTTGTGACAATTGAGGCGCTTTCTAGACAAACATGGTGCTTAGTTTTTGAGGAATGCTCTGCTAGGTCCGAAGTACGAGACTTTCCATTCTTAATATCAGCGCCATGTTCTTTTAGTCTTTTCTGCAAAGAATGACATGTTTCACCAATGTAACTTCTTTCACAAGAACAATTAATTTTATAAACTCCCTTGAGTATCAATATTATCTTTGACAGACCTCATACCTTGTTTAATTGTTCCGGGGGCTAAGAACTGTGTGACTATGTCTTTCGTTCTCAAGATTTTAGCAATCTTATCTGTCACTCCTTGAATATAAGATAGCGATGCTCTACCACACTGAGGTTGGTATTGAGCCTTAGGCTCCTGAGATAACACCCTTCTTTCAGCCCTCTCTATAGCTTTTTTAATTTCTTTTTCTTTATAGCCTATACCCTTAAATACCGAAACTAAATGCTTCTTCTCTTTGTCCAGATGCTCAGAGTCAGAAATTCGAAGGGCTCTAATAGCCAGAGTGTTAAGAACACCAAACTTCTGGGACGGGTGATGGTGGGATTTAGCATGGAGGTAGCTTTATGTGTGGGTTGACTTCCTGAATAGTTTATGCCCTAAAAAGCCATCCTCCGTTCTGATGATAAGTACGTCTAAAAATGGGATGCTCCTATTTTCCTCCAGCTCCATCGTAAAATTTATTTTGGGAGTTAAGGTGTATAAAAAACTTGTCAAGCTTTGTCTTACCATGAGTCCATTTTACATTGGTATCATCGACGAATCGCTTCCACCAAGATGGCCTCAAAGGGTATGATTCAAGGGCTTTCTTTTCAAAGTATTCCATGTATAAGTTGGCCACAATTGGCGATAGGGGTGATCCCATTGCCACCCCAGATGTTATACACTTTACTCCTACATATTCTCAACTTGCAAATAATGGACTTCCTAATTCCATTCAAAAGATAAGATGTCGTACAAAATATCAAACCCTTAGATACACAAAGTCTATAGAAGAGCTTGCAATGTAGAGATTTTGATGCACTGAGCTCGAACAACTGCTGAAATGGTGTTGGACGACTGTGAACCACAAACTGAGAAGTTTTCCCCCTCCATGTCCTCAACTATCTCACCATCTTTAATGCCACTCACTGCCTTATACATTCTCAAACTTATACATTTAAATTCAGATCTAAATTTGCTGCAAATTCCTTCCATCACTTTTGAAGCTCTATACTCTAAGCATGCCTGCCCTTCCTCAAATTTGAAAACAAAACTCCTTATCCTCCCACGTTTATTGACACTTTGATCAAACATCCATCTGTCTAAGGTTTTGCATGCAAGCACATCAGCATGCCGCATGTATGCATGGACCCAAATCCCATTGAGGAAGAGAGGCTGCCAATATGTTGAGGAAAGAGTTTGATAATTCAAGAACCATAGATATGATCAAGGATGACTCCATCAGGTCACCACCCAAATAATCCCCCCCTTTTCGCTTCTTAAAAAAATTAAAATGCCTAAACTTTGAATTTTGCATAGAGTTCTCATGGCAATGGTTTATTATCACCACTTATATCGTCTTGGGCCAAAATGCCTTGCTTGAAAAAGGCTCCTTTACTTGCTAATGCATCTCTTTTTGATTTGAGAAGCCTCTTAACATGATAGAACTCAATGCTCTCAAATTTTGCTATTTGTAAGCTTATTCTTTGCAAAATGGAGGATTGGACTTGCTTTGGATTCTCTTTGAGTTTAAACACCTATTGAACAACAATCATAAAATCTTCATACACTATTATTTGTTGAATTTTCCTTCAAATAGCTAATACTAACCCCTGCCATAGGGCTAAAAATTTAACTTGATTATTGGTGGCATCCCCCAAACCCCATGCATATTGTGTTTCTATTTCTTCATTGAGGCGAAGGAAAACCCCTTTCTTATGACTCCCCTAAAAAAATGGTTGATGGGAACTAGAAACCTCCCCAGATATATACAACAACCCGTACGCTGCATATATCATAAACTCATAGTTTAGCCTAGGACTAAGACATTTGGAGACCGCCAGAGTTGGAAGTAAGATCTCAGACTCCAACAAGATGCATATCCTTCCAATCTTACTATGATGTGTTATGGTGTCCCTGTGGGATTTGAAACCAGATACATCTCAGTAAGACAACTACCCTCTCATCCCATAAGAAAACAAAATATAAATAATTATAAAGTTAAAAATTTATATTTATATTTAATTTAATAAAATTGTTTTTTAATATTATCTTATTTATATTTGCTAATTTCATGTTTACGCTAATTGTGCACATAATATGATAAATAAATTAAATCGTTTATTAATATATTTTTATAAATAATATAATTAATAAATATTTCAAAATATAAATAATATAGAGTTAAATATTTATGTTTTAAATTATATTTTTATTCGATTTAATAAAATTAATTTGTTTTCCAATACTATTAATTAATATACATTTGGAAAATATTAACAGCGTTATTAATTTATATTTATGAAGTTTTTTACCAATATTCAATATACATTTTAAAAATTAATATGTTACTAATTAAAATATAAATACATTTTAAAAAATATTAGAAATTGATGACTTATAGTAATAGAATTATTTATGTTTATATTTGTGTAATGTAATATATATTTTATTTATATAATATAAAATGCATACACATTTTAAATGAGTTATAAAGTGGATAGTTAGAATTTTATCTGGTTAGTTAATTTTTTTAAGTATTAAAATTAATGTATTGATTTTCCATGTTAGTTTTAGTGGATATTAATTTGGATATTAATTATTATTATTGTTATCGATGAAATTATATATATAGCATTAAAAGAATGAGTTTATTTATTTTATTGTAATTTTTTGTATTCTAGAGGAATCTAGAAACCCATCGACACGTAATTACTAGTAAACTTATGGGGGTTTATGGCTTGTTCTCCTTGCCGTAGACTGGGATCACTACAAGGGGGATTTGAGCCTGGGTTTCCTTGTTTCCACGATTTCACAAACTTCGAATTAACTAATTGAGTTGTCCCCGAGACAAAGAATGTGCTTATTAAAATGAATAAACATTATCAAATTAATATATTACTTATTATAAAGGAATTATTACTTTTATATTTGAATGATAAAAAAATAAGTAATTTTTTCTTAATAAATAAGAGAATATCATCCAATAATCTTAAAAATTAAATAAATAAAAGAGCACAACATCATATTAAATGTTTATAATACTACATTTACAATGATTAAAAATAGAAATTGTGTATTTATATATGAAGAATTATATTGCATCCTTAGGATCTATGGGATGGGTATTTGAAATCATTTACTTAATTTAGTTCACCACCAATGAAATAGTTGAGAGAGACTTGCTTTTGAGCCTTCATACAATGGTTTAAATGCCTTATCAATGAAAGGTATATCTTGAACATCATAAAAGTTATCATCCATGCGTACACCCTTATCCAATAGAAGAAAAGTTTATCCATCATTCATATTATAGTTTGAGTGGGTCTAATGGTTAAGAACATATGTTTCCATGTTAAGAGGTCACAAGTTTGAGTCCAATGGGGTAGAGTATGTATAATTTCATAGACTTTAGTAGTCAAATCGTTGTACAGAGGTGGGTCCCTTGTCCCACAAAAAAATGGGATCTCATACAATAATTTGGTGTTTGGTTTGGTCATAACCTTATAAATAGATTATTATTATAAGTAGTACTACTATCATTTTCTTTCATATCATCAATTTTATCTCCATCAACTTGATCACCTATATTTTGATTAGAATATGCAACCTCAAGGAATTTAAGCATACAAAATATTGTCTTTGTAATAAAAAATAAAATAAAAATCCATCTAGACGTTGATATTTTATTGTCCCGCCAACACCTCACCAAAACTAACACTCTAGAGATACTTCAAAATTACATCTATCAAGGTCAAAAGGTAGTTATAAAAAATAAAAAATTTCTTTGTCAAAATCATTATTACCATCAGTTCTAAATATCAACGTTGAATTTCACACCCAAATATAGTAGCGAGTAATAACCAAATGAAGCTAAGTAGATTCTGCGTAAATTAGTCATAACGAAGAAAAGAACTCAAATGGATACAAACTAGAAACTCGTAACACAAATGCAAAATGTGTAAAAGACAACATACTATAATAATAATAAATAAATAAAATAATTTTTACTCAAAAAAAATTGGATGACTAAGATAAACCCCTCAAAAGTTACAAAAATGAGGATTATATGGGGGTTCTAAGAAAATTATAAACAAAACACCTAATAGTCAAGTATCTAAAATCAATCAGGCATGTATATCATTAAAAAACACTTGGAAAAAAAGTGCAACGAAAACAAATTTGGAATGATAAAACTATCCTTGTTTGAAAATCATTTTCAAAAATTGAAATGTAAATGAAGGAGGCTCCTACACTAATAATGTGGCAACTAACACCATTAAATGTTAAATTAGACATGCTGACATGGCACTACCAATTAGGAAAACTATTAATGTGGCAAAGTGTCAATATGGTAGTTATGATGACATGGCACATGTGCGATGTCGTATTCTCCATTAGTGATATCTAGTAGTATGGTGTCACTCAAGGTCCATGTAGCAAGGGATGTATGAGTCTACCGTGAATTTGACATGGTTACTTATCTATCTAGTGAAGTATCTATTCTGGCAGGGGCTAGATCATGCATAAAGGTGGCAAGGTAATTCCCTTGCGGGTGTGGTCTCCATCGTGGACGTGAACAAGGTGGTCTCCCAAATCCAACAGATTGTAGGAATCCACATGTAAGGGGACCTACCAAGGTGGAGGGAGAGCCACTATCAACAATGGAAGAGGAGCCACACAAGGTGTTGCTCCAAGAGAAAATTGATGTGGATGAGATGCCCAAGGCATGACCTTCATGATCACAATAAGCAAGAGGGTGAGCCCACACTAAGAAAGGAGCCCAACAGGGTAATGTTAGCAAAAATCATTGTTGAAGTGGCTCAAGCTATGGATCAAATAAGTGATGGGTCATGGGCCAAGATAGAATAAAGGCTTGGCCTCCCACGGAAACTTAACCTACAACCACAATAAGGTCTTTGGACCCACAAGACCAAATAGGGTCAAAACAGTTCCCGACATCCTTTGCAAAAATCACCACAAAATAATAGAAAAACCAGTTGGAAACCAAGAGCAATTGTCTAAAATCAAGAAACTTATCAAAATTTTATTAAATCAAAGCAATAATAAACCAAGGTTATTTACCCATTTTAAATAGACGAACCTAACACAAGAGAAAATCATCAATTTGAGGTAAATGAAATCCTTATTTCATGAAACAAAATGCAAATCTAAGTAAAAGAACTACACCAAACATAATGGAATAGTGAGATTTCCTCCATGATGCACAATTTTTGCTTGCTCAAGTTGGGTTGAACAAGGGTTTTGTATATCCTATTGAGATCCAAAGAAAAGGGCATTGAAACTCTTTAAATACTCATCGACATAACTACTAAACTTTGTCATGGAAATAATAAAAAGAATACTTTGGGGTAAGAACAAAACATTTCATAGTTGTTGCAAGCTACCTCAATTTTCAAACAACACAATGATTAACCTCACAAGCACTCTAACACCACAGTGGGGAATCAATGAGGAAACCACATGACCAAACACCACAAATAATTCACACATGTTAGAGATCCAAAAATTTCAAGTTAAAACCTTAAAAAAAATGAAACATCTAGAAAACAAAATAAAATTGCATCACTCCTTAAGAAAGAAAGGCTTACATCTAGTATGTCACTACACTCGTTGTCATGCAACACCATGGAAAAATGACCCTCCATGATCTTTAAATAGAGTTCATAAACTAGTAAAGTGATTCAACACAAGTCAAGTATCATGAATACCAAAAATGTGGACTATTGAATCACCTATGCACAAGATGAATAGTAATTGTCAAATGGCTCAAGAAAAAGAGTGCACAAGAAACACATTAAAAGGACATGTGACTAGTACAAGAGACACATTAAAAGGACATGTGACTAGTGTATTAGACTAATTTGATATTAAGCATCCCCTTAATGTCTAATATCCTTGATAGAAAATAAGAGAGCGGACAACTTATGGAATTTGTACCCTACAAAATTTTGAAATGGTTAGATATGTCGATGAAGACCTTATTTGACAAAGATTGAGACAAGTACTCATTAAGAGGGGGTGTTAAAAATGATCATCTCCTAGTTGTCTTATTGTTAATGTGGGATTATTCATAATACAATAAGGTTGTAGTTAGTTAATTTATTGATTATTTTGAGGTAGAAATAATCTCCACAAAGTGGTTTGTTTATATGATTTATGAGTTTTTTATATCTAGTTGAACATGAAAGATTCTCTTCAACACATGCCAAACAGCTAGCCGTTACTTTAGAATCTCTGACATGAGAGAGAGAGGTCCAAAACTTCGATGTTGCTTCTCTTTTTTTTTCCCTCGATCTTCATCCTTTTCCAACTTCTTTCTTGAGGATATCGAACTTGTTTTCTTGCTTGAATGAATGTCTCTAAATGAAGTCGAGGTTCCCTTATATATAGGCTTCTTAGGAGGTCGAATTGTTGCCCATGAGGCCGACTTGATCCTTCTTGTAGACCGACTTGTTTGACAAGGTCTTGGAGGGTCTTTATGACACTTTTGACTTTACAAAAAAATTCTTTACAAGATACAACATTCCCAAAGGAGTCTTACATGTATGACAATGACTTTTTTGGCATCATAACTCTACGACAAACCTAGAAGCACTCAATGGGTGCTTGACCTATAAATAAATTTATCTTGAGCATGAAACCATGCATAAAGAATGACAAAAATAATGTTTCCCTCTTTAATATCAAATATATAAAATCATGATTACAATAGACATTACGAAGACCAGACCTAGTTACACATTTCAACACTCCCTCTTAACTAGGGAGGTATTCAAAATCCATACACGATTGGACATTCTCACACTAAAGAATTCTCATAAGAAGAGTCGGAATAGTAAGCCATCCCATAAGCTATTTTCTCAGCTTCTACCAATGCATCTCAAACATATCAACCAGCATTGTCACATAGCAAGGCCTTGACTAACAACTCTACCTCTCCACAAGATTAGAGCACAATGTTGGGGAGACCAATGATTCATAAACACCTTCATCATTCTCCTGCACATGTATGAATCCATCTCCAAGACATTCATTACCAAGGTTCTCTTTTTCCAACATATCTATCAAGGTCTTCATACCTTATTCATGGAGACGTCATAGCTAATCCTTCTAGTTATCAGATGTTGATCACTTATCTTATTTTACATGACTATAGATACATCTTTCACGAACTCTTCTTTCACATTCTCTTCACATATTGCTTCCACGAGATCATTTATACATAGTTCATTATAGGAACCATGAATGCCAACCACTTCATATTCTCCATGAGGTCATATCGCGTCAATATGTAGAAGAGTTCAAGGCATATTGTTTACATGCCTTCATGTATCTTTCTAAAGGAAGAGTTTCTTCTTCTTTTATCATGCTCATGAGATAGCGCATTCTACTCATTCTATTTGCAACCATATGATGATATGACTTTATTTATCTATCAAATATATGCATACCTCTTCCTTCATGTGGCCATCTAGACTTCCTTTGGGCAGCTTCCGTTCCTTGCTTGAAGATGAAAGTACTTCAACCGACTTGACATGTTGCAAATCTGTGTCATCATACCATCGTCTTTCTAAATTGTGGATCCCACACAAGCTGGAATGTAGACTATTGCATGACACTTGCTTCTTCCAAGTAGTGGTGAACTTTTTGACAAAGATTCCAATGAAGGATCATGATGATCCGCATTCTGCAAATGCTTCTTTCTAATGATGATGATGTATGTATGATCTCTTTATCTTCTATCTTGCTAGATGACTTTCAATTATTCAACCTATTACTTCAATTATCCTTCTTTCAATGAAGATGTCATAAGCTACTTTATCTTTATCATGATGACAGTTTCAACTATATAAACTTCTACTTCGGCTATCCTTCCATGCCTTTATTATGATGTCGTCTCTATCTCAGCTATAATGCATCCTATCATACTTGTGATGCTTTCCATCATGACAATTATCTTTTATAAAGTTGAAAAGAACTAAATGTAGGAGGTTATCTCAGTCATAGTAGAGGTCTTTCACTTCCTCCGTCTTTGTCTTCTTTTCAAGCTCTTCTACTTCTTCGGTGATATGGACTTCATTTCTTTCCTTTCTCTTCCTGTTGTCCTTCTTGAGTTTAGGACAATTCCTCTTGAAATTTCCATATTCATTACATTCATAGCATTGGATCTTTGACATGTCAAGCTTCTTCTTTTTCCGAGGATCAAACTTTCCAAATTTCCCTTTCTTTCTAGCCATAGCTGCATATGCTTGAGTTTGTTCACTTGATCCAACATCACTCTTTGCCTTCAACCTAGTTTCTTCAATCTTACATAATGACCAAAGTTCACTGAATGGAGTGGCTTCCTTCTTTCCATAGATACTTGATACAAAGTTGCCCCATTCATCAGGTAGTGCATTGAGCACAACAATGGTCATTTCTTTATCAGACATTATTTCTCCTAGTTCTTGTAGTTGATCTCTTATTTGAGATACCCTCATAAGGTATGAGGCTACCCCTTCTTCCTTTGATACCTTCATCTTGTATAGTTCGGTTCTTAGTGATATAACTTCTCCTATAGTGCTTACAGAAAACAATTCTACCAACTTATCATAGATTTCTTTTGATTTCTCCAACTTTGCTACATAAGGGATGAGGGAATCCTTGGTAGATTTTATGAGGATTCTTTAAGATTTTATTTCCCTTTTCATGTACTTTGATAGTGCTTGAGATTGCTCTTGAGATGGTTTTGAGATTGAAGCCTTAACATATTCAGTAGCTTCATTCTCTATGAGGATCAAATCTATCCTCTTCTTCCATGCAAGTAAATTTGATGACCGAACCAATTTATTGCTCTCGTTGCAGAATGAAGTCATGTTGATAGAAAATTCAAATGTAAATATAAAGATACTTACTTGTCAAATGAAGATGTTCCTTTTGAAGATAATATCTTCAACTTGATGCCTCCTTGATGATATTGATAATTGGAGATGTATTTCTTCAAAGATGTTGGAGATGTGATTCCTTCTTCAATGTTGTGATTCTTTCTTCAACGTGATGGAGATTGCCTTGATTCCTTTGATGATGGAAATGCTTCATTTTGCTTCTTTTGGATGATGCGAGCTTCCCAAGAATGCTTCAAGTTTAGAGTCCTTCTTTGAATGAGGTAGGATCTTTGAGGTCTTCTTCTTTTACAAAGTGTTAATCCTTCTAGATGATATGATTCTTGTAATGAGATGGATAGTTCTCTTTGATGCTCCTTAATTCCTTCCTTCAAGAAGATGTGTAGATTAGCCCTTTTTTATGATCTTCTTGTACTTGGCCCTTAGGTATCCTTCTTTAATTGATGATCTTCTTCAAGTTGTCTTTCCCTGTTATTGTCACCTTAGCTCTGATACCATGTTGAGAAATCTAGGGGCAACTAGATTAGGAGATTTCTCTTACTTTGATAATTGTTTGTGATGTATTTTTACTTAACTTGATTAGCTTCTTGTTTCACTTGATTATTATTACATTCTTATCATCAAACAACTACCAAACTATGAAGATCAAATAGACAAGAGGACACAAAATGTAGGTTGCAAGCCAGAGCCAAAACCTCTCCTCTTGAGAGGAAACCCCACAAGAATTCTTATCTTCTTATAGAATGTTCAGATGATGAAATCCAAGACCTAAGACCCTTGTCAAAGACGTCTCCAAGACCAAGTCAAACTTCTTCTTGATGAACTCTTCCAGCTACTTTGATCTAGCAGCTTCCAGCAATTTCAACCTAGCAACTTCGACCCAACAACTTCCAACAACTTTGACCCAACAACTTCCAGAACTTTGACCCAGCAACTTCCAACAACTTCGACCTAGCACCTTCGACCCAGCGAGTTCCAACAAATTCAACCTTCCAAGAAATACTCCTGCAACTTCGACTTTCTCAACAATTTCTTCTGTAACTTCGACTTCCCCAACAACTTCTGCAATTTTGGTCTAGCTACTACTTTAGAAACCCTAACATGAGAGAGAGAGGTCCAAAATTTTGATCTTGCTTCTCTTTTTTCTTTTCCTCAATCTTCATCTTTTTCCGGAGTTAACCTTGAGGAGATCGAACTTGTTTTCATGCTTGAACGAATGTCTCTAAATGAAGATGAGGTTGTTAGTTTTTGTAGCATCGTATGTGTTCTAGCCTTGAAATTTTGTGGAGAGGCTAGAATACATGAGATATTCAAAACCCATAAATCGTTTCTGGAAGTTTCACCTAGAAATGACTTAATCATCTATAAACTCACATGGATCGATCTAGAGATGATCCTAGCCATCGAATAAGTTTTAATTTTGGTCATTGGTGCTCTAACATAGGATTATAAGAAGAGGTTGATGTGGTGATGGAGAAAACACTTGTGGAGTTTGATTTCTAAGCAGATCGATTTCCAAAGTAGCAGTGGACAGTTGTCGGAGAGCGAGCCAGAGATCAAAGCAATGTGAGAGGGGCAGGGATAGTGATTCCAAAGAAAAGATTTCCAAATCTGGAGAGGCAGCAACAAGAGGGTCGAGTTATCCCAGAGAGGCAGCGCAATAGCTTCAGCAAGGCAGATCGATTTGTTGGTGAGAAAAAATCATTCTCAGTTCCAAAGGTCGGGTAGAGATTCCAGAAGGTCGGAGGGCCGATTTCCTCAGTAGCTAGAGGCAGAACAACTTCATTAGAGGCGGTTTTGAGCCACACGTGTGGGAGACAATGCAGAAGGGCTCATGCTAGGGTTTGGATGACCAGTGTTCTGAAGGCAAGTCGTGCTAGAGATTGCCTGTGGGAGAAGGGAAATTCCCTTCAGTATTTTTCTAAAGCACTCAGAGGCGAAATGAGAAGGAATTTTGGCTGCTCATTGTGGGCAACAAGCTGAAATTCCCAAGAGCAGCACATCATTTTGCTAGGAGGCTGAGTTAGTTGTGGAGGTTCGATTTTTTTAAGAGGGGCAGAAAAATTCAATCCTACCAGATCGAGTGATTCCAGAGGCAGAGGGAGCAGCGCAGAGTTTTCATTGAGCAGAGCTCTAGCTGGACGCAGTGGTTTTTGCAACAGTTCGTTAGAGCAGAGACAACGCTGAGTGGAAGAGATAAGAGCACACACAGAGGGAAAATTTTCCTCAGGGAACTTCTAGTCTCAAGAAGTTCGATTTTCTTTGCAGATCAACAGTTATTGTGAGCAGATCTTCTCACTCCAGAAGGGAGTGTGAATAGCAGAGCAACAGCTGAGCAGAAAGAAAGAGGAAGTTTTCGACAGTTCATTGAGATGGCCACTGCTAGGCTTCATGATCAGGATAGGTTGGATGGAGCTTCCAACTACGTCATCTGGAAGGCAAGGATGTCCTTCCTTCTAGATGAATATGGCCTGAAAGCCTATATTGATGCAGTGGTAGCAATTCCCACAGATGCAAATCAGCTGAAAGAGTACAGAAAGGAGATGGCACAAGCGAAGCAGTTGATCCTAGATGGAGTCTGAGATCATGTTGTTTCACATATAGCTGGCAAAGATACTACCAAGCAGATGTGGGATGCTCTCGCCACATTATATTAGGGTACTTCTGAGTAGTGAAAGATGTACCTCGAGGAGAAGTTGAGGCTCATCCAGATGCAGAAGGGGGAAGGCATAGACCCCTTCCTCACCAAGATTCAGGAGGTCCGAGACTAGTTTTCAGTTGTTGGGGCAACACCTCAACCCACAAAGCTAGTGAGATTAGCACTCAACAATGTCTTCGAGGACTGGCAGGTCTTTGTCCAAAGCATATTGGGCAGAGACAAGTTACCAGATTGGGATAGGATGTGGCCTTACTTGCAGCAACATGAATTGAGGCGAGCTCTTCTAAAGAGCTCCATCAGTGGCAGTCGTAGCAGACAGAAGCAGGTGGACGAGGAGAATCTGGCCCTCTCATCAAAGGGTCCCAGTCAAGGACAGGGGGAGTAGAGGAAGAAGAAGAAGGACCTGTCAAAGGTCAAGTGCTTTAGATGCAGTGAGCTTGGCCACTATAATACCCAGTGTCCTCTCAGGAACAAGGACAAGGAAGAGAAGCAGGACCAACACGCAACTTCAACAGAGATCGATAAGATTTCCTCCAGGCTGGAGGAGGACTTCGTGATGTTTGTCGATATACCTCCAGGAGTGAGGTGGGGTGATTTGGTGTTGTAGACCCACAGCGCTACATATGGGCAAGATTCTTGAGGAGTATACCTCATGGATCAATACATGGCTACGGGGGCCCACAATATTCAGTACCAGGTGGATCAGTGGCAGTTGATGCAGTCAGATGCCATAGTGACAGTAGCATAGACTAGTAGTATTCAGATGTTGGGGAGCGCAGTGCAGAGTTGGCAACAGTGCAGTTGGCACAATACAGAGTCAGCAGCAGTGCAAATTCTTCAGTGACAATGTAGATACTAGAAGCAGTGAAAGACTCAAGTGACAGATGCATTACACTGATCACAGTTGATTCAGTATTTTGGATGCTTTTCAGTTGCAGATGTTACAGTTGCAACAACAACAAATGAGAGGGAGTTGCAGTGCAAATGCAGTGTTGGCAGCAGTTCAGCAAGGTCAGCAGCAGCACAAATGCAACATATATCAGAGTTGCACAGTGGTTGGTGGGCAGTATGGCCAGACATCAACAACGTGATAGGAGATGATGCAGAGACAAGGTGCTGCTACAGGGTGTGCAGTAGCACTAGAACACATTCCTCGCTAAGAGGGAGTGTTAGTTTTTGTAGAATCAGATGTATTCGAGCCTTGAAATTTTGTGGGGAAGCTACAATACATGATATCTCCAAAACCCAAAAATCATTTCTGGAAATTCCACCTAGAAATGACTTAATTATATTATTAACAAATTTTCAAATATTTCCCAAGTCTAAACATAGGGAACTTGGTTAATTAATCAGTATTAATTAATTCAAGGCAAGAATCATCTCAAAACTCACAGATCAATCCAAAGATGATCCTAGCCATTGATTAAGTTTTAATATTTGTCGTTGGTGTTCCAACAAATTATTATAAGAGAAGGTC
Organism: Pinus tabuliformis; assembly: GCA_031772625.1. NCBI lineage: Eukaryota > Viridiplantae > Streptophyta > Pinopsida > Pinales > Pinaceae > Pinus > Pinus tabuliformis. The sequence goes on along the minus strand of CM062807.1, from coordinate 1,006,577,361 downwards.
GATGTGGTGATGGAGAGAACACTTGAACGGTTCAATTTTTTGGCAAATCGATTTCCAGAGTAGCAGTAGTCAGTTGCCAGAGAGAGAGCTAGAGATCGAAACAGTGTGAGAGGGGCAAGGACAATGATTCTGGAGGAAAGATTTCCAGTTTCGAAGAGGCAGCAGCAAGAGGGCTGAGTTATCCCAGAGAGGCAGAGCAGAGGCTCTACACAATAGCTTCAGCAAAGTAGATCAATTTGCTAGTGAGAAAAATTCGTTCTCAATTCCAAAGGCCAAGCAAAGGTTCCAAAAGGTCGGAGGGATGGTTTCCTCAACAACTGGAGGCAGAATGACTTCATTAGAGGCAGTTTCAAGCCACACATGTGGGAGACAGCACAAAAGAGCTCACGTTGGGGTTTGGACAGCCAGTTTTCTGAAGGCAAGTTGTGCCAGAGATTGCCTATGGGAGAAATGAAATTCCCTTCAGTATTTTGCCCAGATTTTCTTACTATGGATTGTCAGTTTTAGGAATCCAGATTGTACTCAAATTTTTCACTGCTGCATAATAAGAAAACACTCATCTGTTGCACTGGTTTTCCCAAGTTGGGTTTTTCCGGGGACTTTTGTCCAAAAAATAATTGTTATATTTATGTGTGCTAGCATTTCTTCCAGCATTTTATTTTCCACAGTTTTATTTGTGTAGATTGCAGTGAGATTTATTCAGTGTTTGTCATAGCAAACTTCAAATAAGTTGTTAAATAGAATTAACAATTAGGATAATAATTTGCCGTTGTTGCAATAGGATTCCAATTTGGAATTTTCACAAAGGTTCCCTTATATATAGGCTTCTTAGGAGGTCGAATTGCTACCCATGAAGCCGACTTGATCCTTCTTGTAGGCCGACTTGTTTGACAAGGTCTTTATGACACTATTGACTTTACAAAAAAATTATTTACAAGATACAATATTCCCAAAGGGATCTTACATGTATGACAATGACTCTTTTGACTTCATAACTCTCTGACAAACCTAGAAGCACTCAATGGGTGCTTAACCTATAAATAAATTTATCTTGAACATGAAACCCAGGCATCAAGAATGACAATAACAAATTTATTTTCTCTTTAATATCAAATATATAAATCATGATTTCAATAGACATTATGAAGACCGAACCTCGTTACACATTTCAACAAATTCTTCATGACAGAAAATAGTGAAACACTGGATGTTAGTCTTTCTTTCTTACACAACAGTACAATATTTTTGTTGGGTCATGAAGATTTTTGTCTCTAAGATTTTTACCACATAAATCTTGATATCTTGATCTTTGATATATGTGAGTTATTTTTCTATGATGTGTGTTCTAGTGTTTTTCCACTCAATGATTTCCCAATAATTGGGAACCTAGCACCTTGACCACCAAACTATCATGTTGACTTAACTCCATCTATCACCAACCTGCAATGAGCTTCTTTTATTAAAAGAGTCAGTTAATAAAGTGTTCAAGACTAAAAGGGTATGTTACTCAAGTGTTCAGGGCTAATCTTTGTTTGGCTTTGAATACTATGGTTTGAAACATCCAATTCTAACTCTTTTTTCTTTCTATTGTTGCTTCAACAAAACAAGACTTTTGTAACTTAGTAAAGATCCACATCATACATTTAATTATTAACATCTAAAGTGAGCTCACCTCATGCATCTACACGGCTTCTGTTCAGGGGAACACTAAATGGATGGCAGCTTTGAAAGATAATGAACCAAATGGATCATTAACCGATGCATCCACCAAAAAGTATAAAACGACCCATAAACATAATCTTAGAAGACAAAATGATGATATATAATTTATGTGAAAGTGAGATAACAATGTTCAGAGAATAGGTTATTTGTGTACGTTGGGCCACTATAAATGGTCGTCACTTGCCACTTGGTAACTAGGTTTATTTAGTCTACTTATATTTATTACATAAAACCTTTGACCATGCTGGCAACCATTTAGAAATTAAAATGTACTGTCATCATGCTGAAAAACACCTACCCGCTGCCCTTGTTTCTTTAACTATCCTCAAGGCTAAAAGTTGTGCCAACTTAATGCCCAAATACTTGTTACTGTCACAAACTTTCAGCCTACTTTCTACCAAAAATAGCTCCTATACACTGTTCTAATACCTCTCGACAACCATAGCAGCCTTGAACTTGCTGAATCCATCGACCACTACTTGGCTCAGTTCGAGATTCTTCTTGGCATTTCCTTTTTTAAACTACGATTAAAAAAAAAAAAACTAGAAGACCAAGTCTGACAGCCAAGTATGCAGACCCTTCTTATACAGGAGGAAACCTGGTGAGCAAAAGAACAATTTGCAGATGATGAAAATATAAATATAGAAGGGCCCTGTTAATCAGACAACCCTCTATGTCAAAAAGAATAAAGTCAGGACATCAAACCCAGAATTAAGGCAGAAGTAAAATTCTTGAATTATGTTTCTTCATACTGGAATTTGTGTGTTAAAACCATGATTGATAACCTGAGAGACATGAAAGTGCCATTGACATTTTTAAATTTCAATTCACGAACTGAAAGATATCATACTCTTTCAACTTGAATAACTGGTTGCAAGCTTGAGAAGTTCTGGTGTCCAGAAGCAAGTAAAATAATAAAAAGATATGAGTTGTTTCTCAAAATTTATTTTTTTTCTTGATAACCCTGGCACGACTTGAAGCTAGTCTCTCATCTCTGGTAATTTTGCTCCCTTAACTCTCTTGCAATTTATGGCCTAGCTAACATATGCTGTGACTAGTTGATCTTATTTCAGTTAGATATCTTAACTTCAAATCGGCTGACCTTTTGGGACTATCTGATCTTTAATCCACATGTAAATTGGGACTAAAACAAAATATGTTGATGCAATTGCTCCCAAAATAAATCTCATAAGAAAAACAAGAGGATTCACTGGTTTCTTGACATCCTCCACTTTGGGTCCAAGCTGCAAACCAAGATATTATTAAACAGAAAATAGTTAGTACCAGTTGTTGAACAATATTATATTTGTACATATATCAACGATATCATAAATAAAATAATGTAGAGACAAATCACGCACATGCAGATATGCTTTAGTTACTTTCAGGTGTCCAAAAGCATAAATCTGTGTCTTTGCAAAGATTTATGGAATATTTAAATGCATTTCTAACACTCATTAGGAGGCCCTTGACTCTATTATAATAGCCGCAAAATGAAAAATGGCACATCACAATTTCTCTTGACCTTACAAACGAATAAAGAAAAGACACAAAGCTAGTAACACAATCATAATAAATTTCAAAGAGAACCATATTATCCTAATATCCATGGGTTACTTCTGCAGCTGATGTTTAAACTTTATTGTTTCCTATTTATCACAAAACTTTCAATTTCAAGAATTTGATTAGTGCAAACGAATAGAATAAGAAATCTGAAATACCAAATAAATATCCAGTTACTTGAGTCAAAAGGTTACCTTATTTACTTATAGAATTCCAATAAAAGGATTCTGTCAAATTACACATGAGACAAACTTGTTAATAGAATGTAGTGAATTTTGGTCAGTTGTAACACAATCAATGAATTTATTTGAACTAAGCTTCTGCTTATACTGAGGCTAACACACCCAGCTTTAGCATTACAAGGCAACCATCAGCATCATTCAACCTGGTTGTTTTTCAGCTAAGTAACCGTGATGGGGAGTATTTATTCCACCAAAGTCACCTAGGATTCACACCTGGTTCTGGTTTTAATCATTGTTATGCATGCAAGCACACATCCATAAGCGAACATTTTTACTTGGATAAGACTTGAACCCGAGTGGGGTCCATATTAGCTTAAGTCACAAAGTTCACCATTTTTAGTGATTGAGAATTGGAATTTGACATTTTTAAATCCTTGATAAAATTCACCTTGGTTTGTCGCTTTTTGGATGAAGTTCATTCTCTCCTTGTTCGTCCTTGCTATTTTCAAATGAAATTCTCTCCGATATGTGATTTTCTTCCTAATGGAAAAAACCTCAACATTCTTTCCCTCCCAACCTTGCCTTTCACCTTCTCAACATGCAATGGTGTGCGACTTTACATGGTAATGGCACATGTTCCAACTTCCCTTTGGGCAATCCTGACATAATGGCAATGGTGGTATATAGCCTATACAGTGTACACCCCTAGAGTTATCCCCTTGGACATATGCAACAGCTTTATTCACTTGCAACCAGACACCATCCTACATGCCCTTGACCCACTCATGGCTGGTGTCTATAAAAATATTAATATAAATGTTTTTATATAAATCATGATAAAATATGTGACAATGTCTTTCGTAATAATGGGAATCCTAGTAAATGTTTTTAACTTTTTATTGATAATGATGGAACTGCATTATAGTGTTTAATGATGTCCTAGGTATGGTCTTGTTATATTAAAGAATATTTTTATATTTTTTTTTAAACTTCTGAAATATGTGTATATGGATGTATGGATGAATTCAATGGCGAATCTTATCCAAACCCCATGAAAAAATTTGAATTTGAACCAAATTTCATCATTGCCGAACTTGAACCATGTGCCTTTATATTAGCTACCCACTATCATTTACAAAATGATCCATCGTCTACTAATAAATGATTTCTAAGACACTAAATATTATCTACAATGTTATAAAATTTCAACTTGCTTCCAGAACCCACCAAAGCAACATTGACCCTTAGTCATCAGAAAATTCAATAACCTATTGCTAAAGAAACAAGCAACTTTCGCATCACTTCGTTGATGCATCCACGTGAGTTAGCTAATAGGAGTCGGATATCAAGGCACACAATTCTTGGATCTGTTGGCATTATGACAAATGTGTTGTCCTTGATGGAAACCTACTTAATAAACATGTCAACATGATGGTAGTAGGATGAGTATTCAGGGCAGTACAGATGTGACAGAAAGATTGGACAAAGGAATATCAGTTCAAAAACAGAGGAATGATAAAGATGAAGTTTGAAGAGGTATACACAAGTTCTATGAAGCAAAGTCGTGTATACACAAGTTTTATGAAGCAAAGTCATGTATACACAAGTTTTATGAAGCAAAGCCGTGTACATACACAGGTTTGGTGAAGCAAAGTCGTGTATACACAGGTTCTATGAAGAAAAGCCACATACACACACAAGTATGAAGAAGAAAAGGCGCGTATAGTTTCCGCACCATGGTATTCTAAATACCAAGGGTCTTTACCATGGTATTGACCCATAGTATTGAGCCCAGCAACAAATATTTGATCTCATCAAAGAATACCATTGGCATTAGTGCGGTTTTGACCTGTGGTATTGGATAAGGGCTATGCTATATGAGATGAAGATCAAAGTACTTGGTGTGTGTGCAAGTGACTAATATTTCAGGAATAGTTAGATCTGAAGCAAGTGTGCATGTAATGGGCTATTAATGAATTGCTTGATCTAAAACTAAGTACGCACCCGGGAATTTGATGATGGATCAGATCTCATAGATCTGAAATGACTATTGATAATGGATTGGTTTGATCTGTGATATTATGTCTAACGCATGTTTTATTATGTATGCCGAGAGATGGGTTTTGTTATGTAGCTCTGATGTGCAACGAAGCTATAAGTCAATAATTTCATATATGCACGCGGGTTTGATAACCTGAAAGGCACGTATATACGCGGGTTTAATGCTGGTAAGTCGCATATCGATTCAGAACTGTACGCGGGTTTGATTCCTGAAAAGCGTGTATACACGCGGAAGTGTTTTGTGGAAAGCACGTATATAAACTAGGGTTTTGCTTAATAAGATGTTTGATAAGTCTAATCAGTCTTGATGTGTTTCTATTGTCTGTCAATGAAGTCTTACTTGATGATTTGGGTTTAACAATGATGTTTGAAGATGTATTGATTGAGGATTGGTATGTTGAAAAGTGATTGAAGATCAATGACGGTTATGTGATTATTTTAGAGTGATTCAGTGGTTTCGTGTGTGACTCAGAGTTTATTTCAGAATGACAGTGATTCAGTTTCATGGGTTCAATGTTTTGCAATATGTACACGATTATGCCTCAAGGAAGTCACGTAGACACGCGGGTTTGCTAAAGTAAAGTAACGTATATATTATGATATTTTATTGATCAGGGTTTTCAATTAGTTTAGTAAATTGATGCAGTGTTTGGGAGCAGTATTGGTATTCTAGTTACAATGGTCTAACTGCTTCAGTTGTTTTTGGGTCTCAGTTGGTTCAGTGATTGGTTGATTGAGTTGGTTCAATGATTGAGTGATTTGTTGCAGTGATCAGTTTCAGTTTTTAGTTTGGGCTTAAATGATGGCAGTGGGTCCAATCTGAAACTTTGATGAAACATGGCCTACAAGTTGTGATGGTTTGTAACAGGTGGATCCAATGTGAAAATTTATGAAACGTGGTCCACGGAAGCGTTGAGGTTTGGAGCTCCCTTCCTGTGGGTGCGGGTAAACGAGATCAGTGGGTTGGAGCTCCCTTCCAGTGGGTGTTGGAAAACAAGAGAAGGTTGTAGCCTTCTACAGGTGGGTGCCTACATGTTGGTATAAGTTTGCGCTGGTACAAGATTGTAAGAAGTTTTTCTTAATAATAAAAGAAGACAGAGACGACAACATCAGTGGTTTTTTCCCACATTGGGTTTCCACCTAAAAATCTTGGTGTTCATGTGTGTTGATATATTTCTTATGTGTGATGATTTATTTTCTTCTTACTGCACATGGTTACTGTTTAATTGATGTCTAAAGAAGTATTGATGCACTGGTTCAAGTTAGACAGGTGATGGATTAACTGAAAAGTTAGTTAACTAGATATACGCTAGTTGTCTTCATAATAGTAGCGTACATATGTTGGTTTCTTTCAGTGAAGTCGCGTAGAGAAATATGAGTAAGAAAAGTAAAGTTTAAATGAGTTTTAAAATACTGGTTCACACCCCCCCCCCCCGCCGGTCAGTATTTTTCCTAACAGGATGTGCCTTTTAGAGGTTGTCATTACACACACAAACAAAGACAAGTCAATGAAATGGCATTCTTCCAAGTGTCCTACTACTAGAGTACCCCAATATCCCTCTATGCATCATGGATCTACTTCTATATGATGCCGAAGAAGATCCAGTTCCCATTGCCTATGTCTTGGGGTAGGGGGATAGACATGCATTATCAATGTCCTTTCTACTTTTGGAGATTCATCAACATCGCATGTTAGGGGAGACTCTAGGAGTGTTGTGTCCAAGAGTGCCTCGAAAAAGGAGGTTAACATAGTCAACCATTAAATAAAGTTGGACATGATAAACCTTGAACATTTTGTATTTTCTATTAAAGCCTAATACAAGAAAAGTCAAATATCTTTGCAAATCTTCTCTTCATTTCTTTTTTGCATTCTACTTACCATTTTCGATACTTGGGCATTGTTACCCACCAAAAGTGGGTGATCCCTACCTTTGCCATCCATACCTTTGCCACTTGCATCAATCATATGTTTCCTCACCATTTGCCAAGAGCACATGTTGCAAGGTGGGCTTCTGATCGAAAGGTACTTTATTCATTTTGCAATTAGATGTGTATGCTTGTTTGTATTTGGGAATTTTGACATGGATTATGGGGTAACTTGGAAGAAAAAAGGCCCTTGGTCGTGATTTTGTTCCCTCACCTTGAATGGGGGGTTAATTTTCAGTCCTAGTCCAGTGGAACCTCCCCTGATGGCCCAATGGGTATAGGGGGGGCATTACTTGGGAAGCCATGATTGAAATAGCATAACCCCGTCTTTCCCTATTCCCTACTTACCACTTTCCATCGTACATTACAAACCCCTATTCCACCTCCATTCTTCAGGTTCAAATGACCACTGGTTCATTGGGATTTGGCACCCACACATCCTCATACCTGGGTAGGGCCTGAAAATGTATCTTGGGGGGTTAATGCAGTTGAAATAAACAAAAAAAACATATGATGGCCATAAAAAAATCAAAATGCAAAAGATGGTCAGAACATTCAAATTAGCACATGGGCAAAATCCAAGCATGAGCTCAACCTCACTCATATGGCCATCACCCATTTCCTAGGCCAATGTTTCCCTATCTCATAGAAGACAAGGAACCCTTGCATGTCCAAATCCCTAATGGGCGATGGACTACCCCATCCTAAAAGGGGTAGAACCATTATACATCATACAAAGCAAGCTCTCATTCCTTGAGCTATGAGCAGTAACACAAAGATAAATCAAGAAAGATTAAAAGGCATTTAGAGGGGTGGAAAAACAAAGGCCGAGGTAACTCATGCATCCACAATTGCTCCCCATCACATCTATACACCTAGGATGAGGTACTTTATCATAGTTAGTCCTTTTTTACCATGGCACATGGCCATGAAGTTTTTTCCCCTCCATTCCATCATTATTCACATGGCACCTATCATTTGAAGGGTGGACCAAGGACATGTCACATCCTCTTGGGGGTTGGGAACACCTAATAAGATTGTCTATTAACCACTCCTACCTAGAGAGGTAACACCATTATGTGACTAAGGCCCTGATTTTGGAAGAGAAGCCTTATGTGAAGTGTTAATTTGCCCATTTCTTTCAAGCTTGGTTAATTTATATGCAATAATGATTAAACGTACCTAATGGTGAAAGTTGCAACACTAGATATCGTGTGTGATTGGCAGGTGGTTTCATCATGGGTTGGGCAACTTAATTGGGGCCTAAGTCCACCAAAGGAGTATATTAACACCTACAAGTGATGTGTTGAGAGCCATGGGACTCTGGACAATTGTAGAGCATCACTTGTAGCCATGGGCACCTTCAACACCCACATCGTTCCCACACTTTGCCCTATTACCATTGACATTTATGGGATGATGCACTTGGACCAATATGCCCCTAGTCAGCTTAGCAATACTACAGTGTCAAGCAGTTGATCCAAGGCCCAGGTGAGGTTTGTTTCATACATTGAGACATGGGAGGGCTAGCACCAACTTCATTGCCCTCAACGTTGGAGCAAAATCAGGCATATTAACCACAGGGAGACCCATGAGACCCATTTTGTGCCCCAAAGTAGTGTTGCACAAACCCCGCCCCCCTCCCCCCGATCAAAACCCTGAAACGCAACCCGTACAGATCCGTGGGTGATCCGCCCCCCAAAACGCATCCCGAAAATTCAGAAACGCGGATTGGGCTAGAAAAGTTGCTTCCTGCCCTGTGGGAACCATCCGGACCGATCCTCATTTCGGAATTGTCGGGACGCGTTTCAAGGGGCGGATCACCCAGCCAAAACACCACGGATCGAGGCCGCTTCCGTATGGATTGCGATCGCCCCACTAATGCGATTTGTTTTTTATTTTTTTTGTTAACTAGTGGTTGGGGGCGGGTCTAAGTTGGGTTAGGGAAGGGAATGAAGGGATTAAAAGGCTCTTTCACCTCTCATTTGATCACTTGTATTTTTGGAGAGCTTCGAGAAGAGAGGAGAAGAGAGCTTGGAGAAGATAAAAGAAGAGATCTTGGAGAAGAGAAAAGAAGAGAGCTTGGAGTGAAGAAGGAGGAGCTAGGAGAAGAAGGAGGAGCTTGGAGGAGTAAAGAAGGGATTCCATCTACAAGAGCTAAAGAGGTAAGTGCAAACCCGAAACTCCCTCATTTTTTTCATTGATTTTTGTATTTTTCTCCTCCCTCTCCTACTCTTTCCCATTCTTTCTACTTTCTCATTTAATTGCAGGTTGTCCACCACCTATATTCATATTCCAAGATGGTGTTCTTTTGGTTTCTTTGTATCATTCCATTTTTGGTTTTCATGATGGCAAGGGGGAATAGGAATAGAAGGGATGAAGAAAAAGAGGATAGTGGTCCCCATATGAGTGACCCAATGTATGATGAAGGGGGTGAACCTGAAGGGAACACCTAAACACTAAAGGGGGAAGCTGTATTGACACCCTTGTGGAACTATGTGACCAAACTTGAAGGGGGAAAAGGTGGTGGAAGCTACAAATTTGTGTCCTCATGGTTGTCATTGAGGAAAACCATTTAGTGGTTCATATACTCGTGTGAGGAGGCATCTTTGTGGGGTGATGGACAATGATGAGAAAAAGGGTGATGTGGGGATACAAATTTGCCCTAACATTTTAGCTGAACAAAGAAGAAAATACATCCAAATATAGGAGGTTGCACCAATGTTGCATGAAGCGGGGACGTTTTTTGGAAGCGGGGACGCAGAAACGTCATTTTCCAAAAATCTAGGAAGCGAAGTGTCTGCGGAAGCGTTTGCTATATATATATATATATATATATATATATATAGAGAGAGAGAGAGAGAGAGAGAGAGAGAGAGAGAGAGAGAGAGAGAGAGATATATATATATATATATATATATATATATATATATCTATATAGTTATATTTTTTTGCATTTATACTCAAAGCAAACATCCCAAATACCAAATTAGTTGTAGAAGACATGAAAACATGCATATTTTTGCATAAATCAAGATAGATATGGCATCCATAATTCCATTGTAGTTACTAGTTTGTACATCAACCATCTATATTCCAGCGATTACAAACATACATCAAATTTTTAAGCATATTATAAAACATAAAACATAGAGAATTTTATGATTTATCTAGCAAGTGAGCAACTGTCAACATTTGTCATGTCCAAAATTCAAATAATAATGTTTACAAAATATGTCACTTGGTCACTGCCAAGACAAAAAAGGTTCAAAATTCAAATTCACAAGCCTACAAGTCTAATGAGTAATCTATGACAAAAGTAGTAAATTTTGAATATATCTACTAAGCGTCCAAAACTCCAGGAAGCGTCCAAAACAGGCGAAAGCATCCAGGAAGCGTCCAAAACAGGCGAATGGGTTCATTTTTAGACAAGCTTGAACCATAGGGAATTATGCTTGGATTCAGTTTCATGTTTACACAAGCTTGAAATGAACAAACTATGCTTGGCTTCAGTTTCATTTTTACACAAGCTCGAAACGAAGAAACTATGCTTGAATTCTGTTTCATTTTTACACAAGCTCGAAATGACAAAACTATGCTTGAAAATGGGTTCATTTTTAGACAAGCTTGAACCATGGGAAACTATGCTTGGATTCGGTTTCATTTTTACACAAGCTTGAAATGAAAAAACTATGCTTGAAAATTGGTTTACATGCCCCCAGCATGATGAAAAGGAGAGTCTCTCGTAACCAGATGGAAATCACTGCGGTGAAGCAGGATGGTTATCCAACACCTATTTAGCTTCATTCAGATAGACAAAGATGAATGGTGTGATAGACCAATCATATAACCTACAGGGAAACTTATCTTTACCATTAGGTGCATGCCCCCCAAGCTTCATTACATTCACCTAAGTAGACTACTCATGGCTATCAGGTGGATGGAATGAAGGTTCTTTTATGAGATGAAGTGAAAGACTTGACTGGGATTTTATGAGATCTAATCAAAGACTCAACTTGGAACTTTGCTCCAGGGGTCCTTGTTTCATTTTTTAACGAGGTTGACACAAGACAACGAACCATCCTCGTAGACCCTTGGTTTCATTTTTTAACGGCGTTGACCCAAGATAACGAACTATCCTCTGAGACCCTTCGGTCACAACTCATAAGTGGTCGTGAAGGTAAGATTTGGTTCCAATGCCCCCAGTACATAATGTACAACATCACTGAATTGATCGTCAGTCGATGTAGGTATGGAACAGGTTGCCACATAATTAACCCATGGCAGGGATGATACCATTGGCATAAGTGGACCATTTAGGGACGATGGTTGACTTGGAGCTATATTTGGACCAGGAAATGAAAGCTGGTCAACGGTGACAATCTTGCCTTCATGTGGGAAACACATCACTCGGAAGAGTGTTGAAACAATAGCTTCCATGTTATAAACATAGTCATGCCCAAGAAGTAAATTGTAATCTAAAGGTCCTGGGACTACCATCACATTCAGATAAACAGTCTTTCCTCCCAAAGTAATAGGTAACTTAGGAAGGATCCCTAACGGTCAACTGGTTCCTTTGTTAAAGCCTAACAGATTTTGTGTAACAGGAACAAGCGGTGGCGAACCAAGCGCTTTCCAAGCAGTTGAGGAAAGGATACTCACTGATGCACCTTCATCTATAATAGTGCCAGACATAATCATTTTACAAACTTGTACTATGATCTGGAAAGGCACATAAGAAGGAAGGCGGGATCCTGCCAGTCGATTCCAATCAAAGGAAGTGACTAGACTACTTGGAGGGGGTTCCAAAGAAACGGGAGAATTAACCTCTTGAGTTATGAGAACTGGAGGGTTTTCCTCCTGTCTTGATGGAACAGGCAGATTGCCTCCAAGGTCATTAGAATCTAAAGTAACAAAAAGAACTTGAACGGTATCATTTTCACTCTCTTCGGGAAAGGTACGATTAGCTGAAGGTGAAATCAGGTCAACTGCTACCTTGACCTGTTGATTTTGGTCGAGTATAGACTCATAGGATTCACTTTCAGAGAGAGTGGTTTCGACTGACGGTTGATTTAAGTCTGTCGGTTCATCAACTAGTGAAGGATTCAGGGAGGGTTTCCTGTAACCAGATGGAAGTCGCTGTGGTGAAGCAGGATGGTTATCCAACACTCTTTTGGCTTCATCCAAAAAGGGACAAAGGTGAAGGGAATGATTACCTTCACATAACCTACATGGAATCCTGACCTTTCCCTTCTATCCATGAACTTTACTATCACTAGTTGATGGTGTGTTACCAACATGATCTCCAGAGGTTGATGACATGGGATGGTGTGAATGGGAAGACCATTCTTTCAAGATCCAAGGAAAGTAAGGACAATTTCGATGAAAATGGTCTCCCGCACAAATTATGCATGGATATTTGGGTTTGGGAAGCTTAATGGACAAATTTTCATCAGATGTTGCATCCAGAGCAATGGTTGCTTTGTTGCCCCTTGCTGAATTGGCTTCTTCTTCTTCTCCTGCCCTTTCTTCTTCTTCTTAGCCACCTGGTTACTAGTATCAATACTTTCACCAAGTGAAGAGGAAGAAGGGGAGGAAGAAACAAACGAGGAAGAAGGCAAAGGGTTAACTTCAGGATCAACTGGAGGTGTACTCGATTGTGGAGAAATCACGACATTTTGAACCAAAGAGGTTGAAAACAGCCATACTGGCAGGCCAATGGTAATTCCCGGAAGGGACAATGTAGCCATATAAGGAGCACCAATATTTCCGAAAGGAGGAAAAGGACTAGGATTCCCATCAAAAGGGATTCCTTGATCGGTGGACTTAGGATTTGTCTCCATATATATCAACTTAATATCAACTAAGAAAAAGGGATGTTATTCCGAATTCAATTAATTTTAATGACGCTTGGACACAACTTTGCATTTTCAGTTTTTAAGAGTCGAAAAAAGAGCTAAAGATGACTCTAGTCTCCTTCGATTTTTAATGAGCCTGAAAGGACAAGTGCTCAGATGGACCTTTTCTTTTAAAGAGTCAAAAAGGATCGAAAGTGACTACTCTGGAAAATATAGACAGAGGGATTACCAAACCAATCGAAAAACTGCAATATACTCCTTGGTGATAAATTAAAGAGAAATTACCAAGGACTTATGTACAGCAATCAATCTTTCTGAATGTTGTGTTCAGTCCATTGTGATCAATAAGGTGGCATAATTAGTTTCCTATGGATAAAGGATTTAAGCCTATTGTGGTCTCTCAATATATATGCGACGGTACGGGGAGCACAAGTCCATGCTAGCACTTGTCATATCAAGGAGGAGGAATCACCCAACCTTCAATGAAAACGATAGCCACTAGTTTTAACGACGCCGGAACACGTCTCTAGCCTAGACCTCTAGATATGTTGCGTTAAGTTCCAAAGCATTGTTAGATACATTGAAATTCATTTTAAAGTTGATCTTGCTTAGAGTTTTCCTTTTAATGGTTCACCGCGTGATGATGATATGAAATTCCTAAGGTACAATCTACAATGATAAACAATCTTTGTTTTTTTGAGCAATGAAAATCCTAGCTACTAGGGAAGAAAATAACAATGCTTTTAAGCAAAGAGCAAAGAGCACACACTAGTGCATTTCCCTAAATCATCTTTTCGCACACAAATCAAAAAATGCTAAATGCAAATGCATGTATTTGTTTTCGCTTTCCTTAATGTGAAAAATGCCAAAAAGGAAAACTAAATGCAGCAAAGATCTGAAATATTTCACTCAAAATGACATTTTCGACAATTTCTTCTTCAAAAGAGAAAGGAAGACTCAAACAAAACTTTTCAATTTTGAATAAAAATTCTTTCAAAACTTCAAATATAAACAAATAAAACCAAATACATGAAGAAAAGTTTAATCGATTATCAAGGGAAGGAAGAATTTACGACACTTCTCTTTTCGACACAAAACGACAATTACGACACTTTTTGTACCAAAGCAACAAATTGATTTAAACAACTTTTCGACAAAGGATTGTAAATGAGGAACAAATACACAAAAAACATTCACTAATCCTAATGTAATTGAGGTTGATCTAAGTGATGCAAGTAAGCTTCAGTAAAGAGGCACTGTTCATATGCAGCAAAACAACCAAACAAAACTGAAAACAAGGTCAAAAACCCTCAATTTCTAGATGGAAAAAGAGTTCAGTCAATCATCGCACCTAGGCTTCATAGAAACTGAGATGCATCGCACTTACTACACTTAGGAGGTGCTATGCATACTAAGTCATAGTGGAAGACAGTGCGATGGTCCAGGGAAAGCAACTGAAATGGGTTTTGGCTCAAATGTGGAGTTGTTTTCAATTAGTTAAGCTGGGTTTTGATGAAAAATGAGGAGAAATGTATGTTGGAATGTCTTGAGAGGTTACTGAGATACCAAAAGGGTGTCTAGATGTGCTTGTAAGTCAAATGTTTAATTCATAAACTAAACCAGATATTGACTGAAGCAACGTTCATTTACTATGCAATTGTAGAGCAAGAGCAGTTCGAAGGCTACTTGGCTGACTTCAGACTCTATCTATAGTTTATAAAACAAACAATAACAACAAAAAAACATCTGTTCATTCCCCAGTGGAGTCGCCAATTTTTTTTTGGGAAAACTAGTATTCCTAAAGAATGTTAGCCCTCTAGGTTTGGCAGCTACCCTAGAAACAACAGTTTAAAGCAATTCAATGATTTCTTCTATGTGTAGCAGATAAGAGAAAGATAATGGAACCAACCTGGAAGTTCCGCTTAATCCCTTGCTTGATCTCTCTCTTCTTTTATAGATCCTGCAACTCCTCCCCGTACTTAACACGCTTGGAGAGTACCTGCACAAGTACAGCAACAAAGAACCGTCAAAGCATCGTGATCTATTACAACATAAACATTATAGAATCAAATATATAATGAACAAATGATAGCATTCACAAATGATAACATTCACAATTGCACAATCATATGGAAGAAAACTTGAAGAACTTTATTAATAGAAGGGAGAATTACAACCCAGTTGTCTGATCCAGCATCATCCTCCCAACTTCAATCCTTCTTCACCTCATGAAATAGCAAGATCACACCAACAATACAATGCTCTTTCCTCAATTACAAACTATCAGCACTTCCTTACAATTCACAACATTTCAACCTCTAGATCTCTTGGATGAGGGATCCATTTATAGATGTGTGCAAGGGTGTGAGTCATCCATGGGGTTTGATTAGTGTCATTCCACTTGTTACAATTGGTTCCATAAGAGAAGGGATAACAGATGGTTTTAGATCCCTTATTCATCCTTGGGCGAATTCAGAGAGGCAAGTGGCACAGGAGAAGTTTCTAGAAGATTCCATGAGCATCCACTTAGAAAATTGTCTCGGACATTTGTCCATCCTCGCCCATCGCACCCTATAGAAGGCCTAAACAGTATGCATCGCACCCTAGCAGTGTACCACTTAGTATGCATCACACTTTGCCAGTGGAGCAGTCAGTATGGTTCAATTTAGGCAATTTTTGGATGGTTTCTTAGATGGAACTTTTGGGGAATGATGTATTCAGATGACTATGTTCTTTTAGGGTATGAAACAACTCTTTTAGGGGTTGATGAGCCCTAATACATCGACATATAAGTTTGGGGTTGATGTGCCCAAATATGTCTATAACATGCGCATTGGCGCAAACTGGCAAAACCAGAGGCCAAATCAAGATACAGGGGTGGTTTTCGATATGTGATTAGTACTAAAGCGCTAATTGCATATCGCAAGGCGTCCCCCTCAATGAAGGAAAGCCCTGAAGAGCCCGAACATGAAATCGCTATAAAATTCGAAAAAGTAATGCATTCGGTTCCGTAGCGCGGGATTCCACAAACCAGCAGGATATCGAAAGGCCTCGAGGCGGTAAGCAGTTTTGACTGAGTCCCGCCCGATGCCACACATCGAGCAACACGCATCTGGTGGATGAGAGAGAAAACCACCCGCATCAGACGGGTAAACATCGTGCGACTTGTCCACCCGATATGAAGGACGACCGTAGGATCTGGGGGGCCTAGATCAACAGCGGAGATGTGTCCCGATGACTAACCAGATTTGATAGGTCAAAAAGCAAGATGACAGGGGATTTGAAGTCCGACGTGGATGATGAGTTGGAAAACGATTCATGATTCGCGGGTGATCTTGAAGCAAATGGAATTAATGGCCATTCAAAAATGATTCAAGGAATCTGACACCCAGTTCGTTGGGAAATAGGTGGCCACCTCCCTATGAGGCGTTACCCAGTGATGATGACGCAGAGTAGAGGAATTCGAACAGACTGGATTTAAAGCCATGAACTGACAAAAGCAGAGGGGAGGCACATACAGAGACACAAGAAGCTAATAGTAGAGAATAGAGAGTAGAAGCCGAGCTGACCTGAAGGCAACATCGAGCCAGACAGAGCCAGAGAGAGTCAGAGAGTCTGTGTACTCCATTGAAGGCTTGAGAGGTTCAAGCAAACTCCTTGACATAGGCCTGTCATACTACTGTGACCCTCAAAGGTCGAGTTCCAGTAAGGAGAGTCTATGCACTCTATTCCTACTTACCTCATTCTGTTTAAGTGAGTCTCGAATCGAGCTCACTGTTGTGAAAACTCTGCTTGAAAACATGATAGAGAGGCCACCACTGAAAGGCTAGACTAGGAGACGTAGCCCAGGAGCATTGGGTGAACTCCATATTAAACTTGTTTTGTTTACATGTTTGACTGTTATGTTTTCTCTTATTGCCTCAGTGTCTATGTATTCTAGCAATCTTATTGATCCATTGCATAAGTAACATAGGCACATCCATGCACATGAGTCTGTAATACCTTTAATTCTTTGTCTTGGATAAATTCCAGATCACCGACTTTAGAGATCTACCCATGGTCCGCAGACCCCTACAGCTAAGTGCACAGGGTGAGTCGAGTCTGTAACTATTGAAGCATTAATAAAGAGAAGTTTTACATCAATTTTGTGTATTTATTTCCTATTTTCTGTATCGAATATATTGGGTATAAATTGCATTTCTGTTGTCTATATGGTGTGCGAACATATATAACTGTGTATATTAAGTAAATGTGAGTTAAAGTATCTAGTTACGCGAAGTTGACTAACATCTATAAGAGGATAATTAAGATACATGGTGTAACTTGGGGAAATAACACAAATCACTACCATAGCAGCGTGAAATCACCTCAGCCACCTGGTTAGGGCTGCGCAAAGGATAATTATAATAGATCACGAAGGTATCGCAGGTCAGAACAGTGCACGAAGTAACCTGTGTGAAGGTAGGCACAGTTGGACTAAATCGACCCCTCAGACATCTCAAGGGTGCGGAAACTTGGTTCCAGCATCCCCCCATACTGCTTCGAGTGAGACTTCAGTCTACGCACTACAGGATGATGCCGAAAGGGCCAATAGTGTAGGGATTTGTTTGGCTAATTTACTCCGAACCTGGGTCAGACCCCATCAAGCCAACAAATGGTTCTGTTGTCGAGACCAAAATCTGCATAGAGATGTCTGATGCCGTATCATTGGAATCCAACTAAGAAGGAAATTGAAGGTTGGTTGTACAGAAGAATTCACGAGTTCGTGGTGCAGGAGAACATGAACTTGCGACTAACAAAAGAAGAGTGATTAGACTGCTACCTATACACAGAGATCCACGAAATCTTCTTCGCGTCTTTTCCTACTGAGTTATATGAGTGGGTCGTGAAGCTAGTAGATAGCCAAGGAAGGTGGAAACTCGATCACTGGCTCGATCGAATTATAGGAGGATTCATTACTGAGTTCGTGGTTGACACTTCAGTGAGCTACAACGAGGCAGAGAGACTCTTTCTCAAGGGACCACGAGGTAAGTACGTAAAGTTCCTGAATACTTGGATTAAAATGTTATTGTGTGAAAAGAGGGTTATGCAATTACCTTGATGTTCAGGGCTACGTGAAGTGGAAAAACTTACAGGAACGAAGGAAATAAGGGACCAGAAACTAGTCCCTTGATTTCACCTCTACGAGGGGACAAGGAAGAACTCACGAAGGTCTCGCTGCGAAGTGCGATCCATCTAATAAGGCAAAGAATTCCGCGAATACCACCCCCACCCACACTGCCACCAGCTTCACCGCCTTCACCTCCATCTTCACCCATACCACCTCCACCACCACCGCGAGTCAATATGGCAAGCACAATAAAGTTGCCTATGTTCAAGGGATTGGGAAATGAGGATCCAGACCAATTTTGGTTCGTGGTAAGAGCCGTATGGGAAGTGTAAGGAGTTACAAATGACAATATAAAGAAAGTGACACTGGTTAGCACCCTGCAGGACCATACACTAACCTGGTATATTAAGCACTCCAATGATAATCCAAATGCAGGAATCGCAGATATCCAAGCAGCACTAAACAGAGAATTTAGCAGGCCGAAGTCTGAAGCACAGTCGATCATTGGATTCAAAGAAATCACAATGCTACCAGGCGAGACTCCTTGGGAGTTGGATCAGAGGTTGAAGTGTACGATTCACGAAGCTAATATGAATCTGACGGATGGACAACATTGTGAATGGTTTGTAGCATCGCTAATGCCACATTTAAGGAGTGCGCTATCGCAGCAGAAGTTAACGACTCAGGCAGAGGCCTTAGAGATCGTAATGAGGCTGCATGAGACCCTGATGTAGGATCCTAACTTAGGAGTTCAGTAGATCCATGCACATATGAAGAATTCATGTCTGGAGATGTAAAGTCTGAAATAGGACAAAACAACTCAACTAGAAGTGCGCGAAGAGGTGTGGTGCGTAAAATGCAAGGGTCAGGGTCATGATAAGGACTAATGAGCCCCAGAAATGGGTAATTATATGGGCTTATTCTGCCTCTTATTTCGACTTAATCCACCATTGTCATTAGTTTAATGCATTTTTTTGAATTTATTTATGCTAATAGAGTGAATTGGGTTAGTCACTTTGCCATGTAGCCTAATGTGTGTTGTATGCACATTTTTTGGCCAATTTTGGACAAAGTCAAGGAATTTAGGATCAAATGGTAGCCAAACTCAAGGAAGACAGGGAAGAGGACTTGTAGGGGGGGTGTCTCCTACATTTATGACCCCTTTCCTTGAATCCTCCATCAACAACTCGGAGCACAAAGGTCCACATTGATGATTCCAAGGGACAGTCGAGCAAGTAAAGTAGGAATGTTGTTTATCTCCAGTTCTAGGAAGCTGAGTTCTTTGATTCTAGGAGGATTGTTGGAGGACTCCACTTGTATAAATAAGGAGGCTTAGAGCCTCAGTAGGTTAGCCAATTATTAGTTGATTTTTTCACTTTTGTGCAGCATTGTGCTCAGCTTATTTTCGAGTTCCTTTTGAGAACAGTTTATGTAATGTAACTGCTATTTTTGATAATGAAGATGAAATAGTTTTTGAGCCAGCACTGATCTCTTTTAGAGGGCTGAAGCTCTTGGGTTAGGGCCCAACCCAAGCTGCTCAGCACCTCCTACTGTGTACTTATATGTTTTTTCTTCAGTTCATCAGTTAATTTATATTGCATAGATTCATTGTACTTTGTTAGATTAGGTTGTTTTTGATGGTTAGTATAGTTGTTGTTGTTTCAGTTGATCAAGTAGGTTACTGCAGTGACAAGATAAGATTCAAAAATGCCAACAGTAGGCCCTGATCTCCTTTCTCCATTCCTGGGACTATGATTTGAGTTCAAGGCACTACTGCTGCCACCAAAAACACAATTTTTGCTCTTCCAATGCAACTGTTAGTGTGATAACTTGATTTGGAAAGGTTGATAGATTAATTCAGATTCGGTTTCTTAGATCATTTTATTTTCTTTTACCATAGTTCTCTCCACATGATTTTCTGTTCATAGGTTACTGTTCCGCATTTTCTGTTTGTAGATCAGAAAGTAGGTCAAGCTAGAAAAAGTTTTGTTTTCATGATATAGTTAGTTCTTTCTTTGATCAGTTTTTGTGCAGATCTCTTGCAGGACATCTCAGCTCACCATACATCCATAGAATAGCGAGCACCAGCTCAGTTCTCATATATTTCCTAGCTCATTCACAGCATTTCGCCAATCTGCCCTAATTTCTGTGTTTTCTCCATAAAGCTGTTTTCTTGCCATTTGAACAAATCCAACCATCACGTTCATCTTTGATCTTCTTTAACAAGTTCTAGACACCTCAACACCTTCTTCCAACCTTCAGTTCCCCTTTCCCATCATTTTTCCACCTTCCAAACTCCAAAAATACCTCTCGGCATCCTCCTATAGAACCTCCTGTAGATCCCTTGCAGCCTCCTATAGAATTTCTTGTGAGTGATTTTTTGAAGTTCGATCATAATGGAAGTCTTCAAAAGGGTACTAGGGGTTTCTTAGGACCTCTCCACACCTTCCTCCACCTCTAAAAAATCCAACTCCATCTTCCTTTGCCACCAAACCTCTACACAGTCATAGCCAGATAAATCACAAGCATAATAATTTCACATAAAAACACTCAAAAATACAAAAAGATGTTTTCTTCTCATTTCTTTTCAAAAGTAGCTTGAATAAATGCAATTTACCTTTTCAGTAGTCAATGGCACTCATTTCATCAGTTTCCATCTCTTTTCTTGCAAAAGTAGGGTTAGTAGGTAAATTAGGGTTTGCTAGGGTTTGCGTTACATTTCAGTTTTCCTTCTCTTTCTGCAAGTAGAATAGCCTCTTTAGAGTTAGTTTTCTTTCATCACAGTTAAAAGCTTCTTCTGAGAATTCATAGAAGTTGGCTTAAGCTCCTAGCGAACTTGCGCCAGTTGATCAAGTGACAGCCTGCAGTAAGAGCTAGTACTTGTGCATATAGCACCGTCGCTTCCAAGTTTGTTACGAACTACCGGGTTGATAAAAGTAAAGTAGGGAGCCCCAGGAGTTGCAGCATTATTGCTGCAATACTGGTGCTCACCATATTTTTGGCACCGTTTCTGAGGAAGCATCAGAGTATTTTGTGACTACTGCTTTTCTTCTATCTTCTACTGCAACATTCTGCTAAGTAGTTTATTTCAGCAAAAGTAGAGTAGTTGTTTCATTTCAATTCTGCAATTTCCATTTCAGCAAGCGTAAATTAGTAATTTCCTTCTTTCATTTCAATTCTGCAATTTCCATTTCAGCAAAAGTAGATTAGTCATTTCCTGCTTTCATTTCAATTCTGTGATTTCCATTTCAGCAAAAGTAGATTAGTCATTTCCTTCTTTCATTTCAATTCCGCAATTTCCATTTCAGCAAAAGTAGATTAGTCATTTCCTTCTTTCATTTCAATTCTGCAATTTCCATTCCAGCAAAGTAGGTTAGTCATTTCCTTGCTTTCATTTCAATTCTATAATTTTATTTCAGCAAGTTCATTTTAGTTAATTTGCAATTTGTTGTAATATGAGTGATAGGAAGAGGATGGCAGCCCAAAAAGGGAAGCAAATGGCCGGGGAAGGATATCAGGAGCAGCATTATGTAAGCATTGACATCGAGAGCTCCGAAGAATTGAAGTACATGCAAGAGGGTGGTAAAGGAAATCAGGGGGACTGGGGTCAGAGCAGCAGAGATCCGGGTGTGATTCGGCAAGGAAGAGTGCAGTTCAGTAAGGAGCAGGAAGCAAACAGGCCGACCAGAAACAATTTAAATGAAGCCGAAGAGACCCGCCCGCCACCTAGGAAAAGGAGAAGAAACAGGTCGACCAGCTCTGCCATGTATGCGGCGGAAAAAGCTTACAAGGAGGAGACCAATGAGGAAATCAGGCAAGTTTTGGAAGGAATGGAGGCGAGGGCCCTGGATGAACCTTCTGACCCAGAAATGAATGAGTGGGCATCTCAATTGCCTGACCCTGGGCATACGCGTGGAAGGCTTACGCTGTATCGTAGAGCCCTGCACACTTATTGGGTGCTCAAGCACCTCCTTGCAAACGCTCTTGAGCAGGTGGCGTCGGAAATGCTTGGAATTGCGCAAGCTTCTGCAATCGCTCAGCAGGAGGCCTCCAGTCTGGCAGAACAGGTGCGTCAGCAGACGGAACTTATTAATGAGATTAGAGCTATGCTGAAGGACCTGCAGCAAGACAAAGCCAGTAGAGCAAGCGAGCGTGGTTTTGCAAAGGAGTAAGATGCTGGTTCCTGCTCTCTTTCCTAGTTTTAAAATCTGTTAATTTAGCTGAGAGACTTCTGTATTTTTGGAAAATTTCCTTGGTCATGAAGTGATAGGTTTAGAATTTTAGGAAGGCACAGTAGTCTTTGCTCTGCGTCTTTGCTAGGTTCTTAGCACTTTGAAAGCTTAGTTCTCCTTTTGGGTTATTTGGAGGAAAGAGATGTGATTTTTTGAGTTTTAGGAACAGGAACCAAACATAAACTTTCTTGACTCTTGGATGATAAGGAGCCAACAGATCTGGTTTCCCTTAGGGGCAGATTGAGGCTCCTTTTTTTGTACTTTATGTTGATATGTTTATATGAATAGAACTACCGCAGCTTACAAAAAAAAAAAAAAATTGCAATTTGTTGTTCAACCCATTTCATTTTTTGTAGGTACAAGCAAAAAAAAAAAAAAAAAACAAACAAACAAAAATCACCCAAAAAGATATTTCCTTTCATGCCTCGTAGGAACAAAGACAATTCAGGAAAATTCCTACCCAACACCCCCACCACATCACTAAGTCACCCTTCTCTCTTCTTCGGTGGCAGTGATCCTGAAGAACCTATAGGTGAACCTCCAGAGATATATGAAGATCCTATAACAGAAGAAAAGCAAGAAACCATGGCTGAAAACAGAAACGTTAGAGGAAATGGGGCATAGTAGAGGGTACCTTTCCTATCTGAGAGACCAATGGGGACACTAAAATGAAAAACATAAGTCCTTCAGCCTTACCTCACTTCCATGGATTGAATACTGAAGATCTTGATACCTTCTTGTTTGAGTTTGTTGTTCTCTGTCGAACCTATGACTATGTAGAAGATGAGCAGAAGTTGAAGTTGTTTCCTTCTATCCTCAAGGATGCAGCATTGCACTAGTTCATGGGGTTACTTGGAAACAACATCACAACTTGGGCTCAGATGCAGCAAGCCTTTAACAACAAATACCGGGACTACTGTAGGTCAAAGGATACCAAGGAAGAAATCTTCCGAATGACCATGGGAAGTGATGAATCCTTGGAAGACTATGAAGAGAGGTTTCAGTACAGTTATAAAAGGGCCAGGTGCACACTTGACCCCGAATCTCTAAAGTTGGTCCTGCTCAGAGGAGTCTCTGAAGATCTTCTAGACACCCTCCATTTGCTGGCTGGGGGAGACATCTATCAACTACCTTATGATGACATAAAGACTGTGTTTAGAAACCATTCTAGGGTAGCCAGAAAGAGAGGTAGGGGAAGTCAACCTTTAGCGAGTACACCCTTATCCAGTTCACCTCTTAGAAGTGAATTTGAGAATCGGTTGGAAGATTTCAAGAGCGAGATGAGGCAGACTCTTGCCATGCAAATGGATACCTTGCATATCAAAAGAAAACAAGAGGAATCTGAGAGGGCTTTGGCCATTTTTTGTCCTAGGTGCACCAGAAAACATCCTAGGAACGAATGTCCATTAAACTCTATAGAAGTGTGTTCAATCTGTAAACAAGACCATCCTACGAATGAGTGCCCTTCCTTTCTCGGACTTAAAGCTGCATACCAAGGGGCCGAAGGAGTCACTGAACCACTCTATTTCATGAACCAAAGGAGGCCACATGGGCCCAAACCTTACCAGCAGGGAATGCAAGGGACATCCCAAACTTATTACAACCCCAATCAAGCCACTTCCATGCCTTCTTAGGGTCCCCCTGCTCATCCTTCTTGGTCCACATCCCCTCCTTGGTCATATCCGTCTCAATACCATGTTCAACCAGTTGTTCTTTTGTTTCACTCTTATACTCAACCACAGCCTCAGTGGAATGCACCTCATCAGGGGTGGAGGCCCCAGTACAACTCTCTTCTCGCTCTTTTGCCTCCACCACCTACTCAACCATAACCATTGCCTCCTGCTCCACCAAGGCAACCCCAAATGCTTGCTCAACCGAACCTGAACCCGAATAACAAACAGGCCCAGTAGGTATATAGTGGGGAAACATCATGCCCAACCTATGTTGTGGAGATTCCGGAGATTAAACTACAATCTGGGAAGGTTCTCCCAATGATCCGGATTTAAACAAGAACGCAACAAATTACAGAGATAACCATATACACAAAGATGCAGCGGAAATAATACTTCATTTCATTAATGGAAAATACTGAAATATGCTTACAAACAGAAATGGCAATGAACTAGCTAGGGCGATGGTAGCTTATCTCTGAGAAGAGATGTGATGGCTACATGCCTCTGAACTGTGTTACAATGAGGCTCGAAGGCCTATTTATTGTTGAGAAACAATGGAAAAACCCTTAACATTCCAAAACCTAACCCTAGGAGATGAAACGCCAAACTGTGGGCCCCGTTTGGGGGTAAGTTGGTACATCAACTTCTCGGGGTCGTAACTTTGGCATATGATCTCCGTTTGACGCGTACAATAGCTCATTAGAAAGATCTATCCGAGCACTATCATTGTTGGAACGGGCAACACCAGTCCATTCCATGGACTCGTGTTGCCCCCGGATTCCCCAAAAAACGTCGTTTAGGGCCTCAAAACGGCTCCGGAAGTTCAGGACCCGAAAAACTGCTAAAAATAGTAAGTTGTGCTACAATTAAGGAAACTGAAAATGCTGAGAAAGACAATGGTGGGGGTCCAGGTGGACTTGGCAGGTGGCCACTAATATCCACCTGGATCATTCCTCCCCCCTTAGGAAGCAATGGTCCCCATTGCGTTGAGCTCCTCCATGAGATGAGGAAACTTCTGCTGAACTTGTTCCCTGGTGAGCCACTTGCCCTGCTGAAGGAGTTGGCCCGCTTTGACAACTCGATACAGTTGGATATTCTGTTGGCGAGTGTTCTTGATCTGTGTGTCCATGATCCGATCAGTTGCAGCTTGTTCCATGCAATCTGGATTTAATTCTGTGGGTTTGAGCTGTTCTGCAATGTCGGATGTGTCTAGCAATGGTGGAAAGTATGGCCGAAGGCGGTCCACATTAAATACTAGGTGCAGGCCAAGGAATGGGGGAATGCTGAGCTCAAATGCATTGTCTCCCATAGCCTTAGTAATGGTGTAAGGACCATATCGGAGTGGTCTCAATTTCCGATAGGCTCCAATAAGGCGTTCCTTTTGCAAATGCAACCAGACTTTGTCGCCCACCTGAAACTTGTGTGGCACCCGATGTTGATCATGTCGCTGCTTGTACTTGGCATTTGATTTCTCAAGAATGTCATGGACCTGCTGGCGAATATGTTGGATGCGCTCAATGAAGCTGGTGGCCTTATCTGTTTCGGACTGGACATGCGCTGAATTCATGTGAGTAGCTGCAAGTGGCATGGCCACATCAATGGGGCATAGTGGCTGGAATCCCAAACCCACCTGAAAAGGGCTATGGCTAGTGGAGCTATGAAGAGCTCGGTTGTAGCTGTGCTAAACGTAGGGGAGGCTCTCGTCCCATGTGCGTGGATGCTTTGAGTTATACATGTGCAGAATGTGCACAATCATCCTATTGACAACCTCTGTCTGGCCATCAGTTTGAGGATGGAAGGCTGTGGACTTCGTGAGTTTGGTGTCCAGCATTGACCAGAGACTGGACCAAAAGGTGCTGAGAAACCGACTGTCCCGATCTGAGATGATAGACTGTGGGATCCCAAAGTGCACCCACACTCATTCAAAGAAGAGTTTAGCAGTGGCTTCTGCTGTGATATTCTTCTTGCAGGCCATCATAATGGCCATCTTTGAGAACCTGTCGACGACCACAAAAACACAGTCATTTCCATGCTTAGTGGAAGGAAGGCCTGACATGTAATCCATGGAGATGGATTCCCAAGGTCGACTAGGGGTAGGCAACGGGGTATAGAGGCCTTGCTTCTTAATGGTCGGTTTGGCAATGGCACAGGCAGTACATGATCGGATGTACTTCCCAACATCCTGTCGAAGATTCGGCCAATAGAAATAGTTTTGCAGTACTGCCACTGTTTTCTCGACCCCGAAATGCCCAGCAGCCCGACTGTAGTGTGCTTCCCAAATCATCTTGGCACGCTCGCTTGAAGGAACACAAAGGTGACCGAGGTGGCATAATAGGGCATCCTGGAGGTGAAAATCTGCAACCTGCCGACCCTCCAAGAGTGTCTGGTATGTGTGGCCGAATTCTGGGTCGCTTTTGTAGAGAAGTGGCCAATCAGAAGTCTCGTGCCCGCAAGAGTTGAGCACGGTGGTTAGCGCCATGATCGGTGGTCGACTGAGGCAATCTGCAACATTATTGGTGCTGCCCTTTTTATACTTGATATTCAAGTGAAACTGTTGCAGGTATGTAGACCACTTCTGATGGCGATCATTCTGCAATTTCCCTTGGGTCTGTATGAACTGCAGAGGTCGGTGGTCTGTGTGGATGACCGTTTCCTTCCCCAAAATGTAATGCTTCCATTGTCGGCAGGCCTGTACAATGGAATACATCTCTTTATCATAAGTGGGGTACTTCCGGACTGTGTCTGAAAGTGTTTCACTGTGATATGCCACTGGATGTCCATGTTGAGTAAGGACTGCCCCAATAGCATAGTCAGAGGCATCTGTCTCGACCTCAAATGGTTGTTGTAAATCTGGTAACGCGAGCACTGGTGCCGTGCAGAGGCGATCCTTAAACTCCCTGAATGCCTTCTGTTGAGATTCAGACCAAAAGAATTTTGCTTTCGCCCCCCCTTGGTGACTTGACTCAAGGGCCAAGAAATATGAGAAAATCCTAACACAAACCTGCGGTAGAAGTTGGCAAGACCTAGAAAGTTGCGGAGCTCTGTTAGAGTGGTTGGAGAGGGCCAATCCCGAATGACTTGGACCTTGGCTGGATCGACATGCACCCCCTGTTCATCAATGATGTATCCCAGATACTGAACCTCGGTCATGCCAAAAGTGCATTTCTCCAAATTGGCACATAGCTTGTGTTGCCGCAGTGTTTGGAGAACCTGTCGGATGTGGTGGAGGTGCTCTTCCCAACTCTGGCTGAAGATCAGAATGTCATCCAAGTATACTACTACAAAGGAGTTGGTGAATGGCCGCAAGATGTCATCCATTAGCCTCATAAAGGTTGCAGGAGCATTCGTCAATCCGAAAGGCATGACCAACCATTCGAAGAGGCCCTCCTTGGATTTGAAGGCAGTCTTCCACACATCTGAGGGTTCAATTGGTACCTGGTGATATCCTGACTTCAGATCGATCTTGCTGAAATATTTCGCCCCCTTTAGTTGGTCTAGGAGGTCATCAATCCGCGGGATCGGGTACCTATTACGGACAGTGATCTTGTTCAGCGCCCGATAGTCAATACAGAGTCTCCACGTCCCATCCTTCTTCTGTACCAACACTATCGGGCTCCCACAGGGCGAAGAACTCGGACGGATGTGACCTTTCTGCAGGAGCTCCTGAATCTGCCTCTTGATTTCATTGTTCTCCAGAACGGAGCGCCGATAAATTGGTCCATTGGGTAGCGGCGCACCTGGGGTCAGATCGATGGAGTGCTTGACTTGACAGTGCAGAGGAACCCCTGCCGGGGAGGTGAAGATGTCTTCGTACTCCTCCACAATCTTGTCCATCTGTAGCTGCCGTGCAGAGGGACCCCGTTTGGAGGCCGCGGCCACTGTCTTCTTCTTCCCTTGAGGGCGTATCATCAGGAAAACAAATTTCCTGGTTTTGGAAATGATCTTACTGCATTGTTTTGCAGTAATCAAAGAGATGGCGGCAGGTGGTGCTACCTCTGGTATCCTGAACAACTTATTTCCCAATGTAATAATAACAGCACGGGGCCTTGATTCATACACAGCATGTCGCTTCCACAAGTATGGTTGTCCTAGTAATACATCACAAACTTCAAGGGGAGCAATGTCACACAATACCTCATCCGTGAAGGGCTTGATGTTGTATGGAAGGCGACACTGCTGGCTCACGCGAAGATCTCGCCCTTGGTGAAGCCACCCAATGGTGTATGGTTGTGGATGTGCTGTGGTCGGTAAGCCCAACCGCTTCACGACCTCTGCCGAAATGAGGTTCTTTTGACTCCCGCTATCAACAATGAACTGTATCGGGGAGCCCTTTACCCACATCTGGGAGTGGAAGAGACGCTCCTCCTCCTCTGGATCTTCGGGTTCATTTTTCTGGATCTTTGCGGTAGCAACAGTGGCGCTGGGATCCGCATCAATGATCTGCTTCCCTTTTTCATACCCCTTATCGGGTTCTGACTCAGAGTCGGAACATGCATCTGATTCTGAAACCTTTAGCTCAGCCACCAGTGACTGCTTGGCCCGACACTCACTTGTGTTGTGAGTGGAGCTCTTATGGAACTCGCACCATTTTCCAGTGTCCTTTCTCGGCTTCGCGGCGTTGCTCTTTGCTTGCAGCTTCGGCTGGTTGTCTTGGGCTGTCCCGCCTTGGCTTTGTCCTTTGTTCTGTGGTTTAGGGGCACCTTTCCCCTGCTTTGGATTCGCAGATCCAAAGTCTCGCTTCTTTTGTTTAAACTTCTGCTCGACCTTGACGGCATACCGGTATGCTGCGCCGAGCGAGGGGATGTTTAGGAACTGTATTTCTTCCTGGATGTACTTGTGCAGGCAGCCACGGTATTTGAGTATCAAATGTTGCTCCGAATCCTTGATACCCAACTTTGTGCGAAGGGTATGGAAAAGATTGGTGAACTCCGGCACGTCTTGGTCCCTTCCCTGCCGCAGCGTGGTCCACTTTATGTATTCATCCTCATAGCTTCCGACAGGGTAGTACTGCTCCTTGATGGCATCCCGGAACGAATCCCAGGTGGGTGCGGCTGAAAATAGTGAGCCAGTACTTTCATCCTTCTGCTCGCAGTAGGTTTCCCACCAGTCCTTGACGTGGGGGGCTGCTTTGAGAAGAGCAAAAACAAT
The DNA here is from genome assembly GCA_031772625.1 of Pinus tabuliformis. Lineage (NCBI taxonomy): Eukaryota > Viridiplantae > Streptophyta > Pinopsida > Pinales > Pinaceae > Pinus > Pinus tabuliformis. The sequence continues at coordinate 1,006,547,886 of CM062807.1, read as the reverse complement.
CTTTTCCCGACTCGAAAATTCATGAACAGAAAAATAACCCTCTAGCAGATTTAACCATTTATCTACGGCATCGGCGTCTATCTAACCCTCGAATATGGGGATTTCAAAATTAACTTGTACCTTAAAGGGTGTGGCGTTTCCAGAGGAGCTGCTGGAAGCCGATGCGTCGCTTCTGGGTAGCCGCTGAAGGATCTGCGCAAAGCTGTCCATCATCGCGTTCCGTTGTCGCTCGAGCGCTTCTTCGAGCAAGATTTTGATGGGATCTCCTGCCCCCTCGTCTTTCTTCTCGTCCGCCATGGGAGGCCGTCGGGATTTGCGAGGCTGGTCTTGCAAAGGTTCAACCAGTTCAAGCCCTAACTCCTTATATCCCGACCTTGTTGGGGACATGCAAAGAAAAACAGAGAAAAAGCAGACCGCTCTGATACCACTGATCTGGATTTAAACAGGAACGCAACAAATTACAGAGATAACCATATACACAAAGATGCAGCGGAAATAATACTTCATTTCATTAATGGAAAATACTGAAATATGCTTACAAACAGAAATGGCAATGAACTAGCTAGGGCGATGGTAGCTTATCTCTGAGAAGAGATGTGATGGCTACATGCCTCTGAACTGTGTTACAATGAGGCTCGAAGGCCTATTTATTGTTGAGAAACAATGGAAAAACCCTTAACATTCCAAAACCTAACCCTAGGAGATGAAACGCCAAACTGTGGGCCCCGTTTGGGGTAAATTGGTACATCAACTTCCCGGGGTTGTAACTTTGGCATATGATCTCCGTTTGACGCATACAATAGCTCATTAGAAAGATCTATCCGAGCACTATCATTGTTGGAACGGGCAACACAGTCCATTCCATGGACTCGTGTTTCCCCCGATTCCCCAAAAAACGTCGTTTAGGGCCTCAAAACGGCTCCGGAAGTTCAGGACCCGAAAAACTGCTAAAAATAGTAAGTTGTGCTACAATTAAGGAAACTGAAAATGCTGAGAAAGACAATGGTGGGGGTCCAGGTGGACTTGGCAGGTGGCCACCAATATCCACCTGGATCACCCAAATAACCAACCTCCCCCTAAGTAGGATGAGGAAGAAAAACAGGAAAGTGAACCAAAAGTCATTCCACCCTTTCCTGAGAGATTAATCGACACAACACAACCTACCCCAGAAGAGACTGAACTTCTGGGAGAATTGAAACAGTTATGTGTAAAGATACCACTTCTCCAAGCCATAAAGGATGTGCCTATATACAACAAAATGATCAAGGAGAAGTGCTTCAGGCACCCAGGCAGGCGCAAGAGAGATGCCCCAACTATCAATGTCATAGGATAGTTGTCTGACCTGATGTTGGGGCAGATAATCTGTCTGAAATATCTAGACCCTGGAAGTCTTGTAGTCGATGTCCACATCAATGGCACCGTAATCCCCCATACCCTAATTGATCTAGGGGCTGCCATTAATGTGATGACCAAGGACACTATGCTCAAGCTCAACCTTCAGGGCTCCCTAAGAAAGACCACAATAGTACTGCAGTTAGCAGACTGCTCCACCGTGACCCCTGAGGGGATTGTGGAAGATGTAATGGTCTCCATCGATTCTTGGGAGTACCCTGTTGATTTCCTGGTTCTCCAGCCAAAGGCAAAGCTCACTGGGTATCCTCTCATCCTGGGAAGACCTTGGTTGGCTACTACAGATGCCTACATTAGTTGTCGAGCTGGGAACATGACAATCAAGAATGGGCATATGTCCAAGCAGCTAGTCCTATATCCTCCTGCCCAACCTTTGTTAGAACATGATTTACCTCTCTAGTTGGAGGAGGAAGATGAGGATGAAGTCTATTCCGCACCACTGTGTGCAGTAGAAGCTACCATGGGGGGCCCACAAACTGAGGATGATCTTATTGAAAACTTGATTCAGAATCCACCCCCCAGTGTGTTGCCATTAGAAGAGCTGGTGGAAGAAACCCAAGCCAATCCTTTGGTTGATCTCTGTGTGGCTGATCCAACCTCTCTCCGAGTTAAGAATGTGGAATTCGGCCCAGAAAGAACCTTGAAGATCAACTCATCCCTATCCACCTCTCAGGAGAAAGAACTGTGTAGCTTATTGAAAAACCACTTGGATGCTTTTCTTGGAGCTATAAGAAGATGAAGGGAGTCCACCCTTCAGTCTGTACTCATCACATTTACATTAAATAAGATTGTAAACTAGTCAGGCAGCCTCAAAGGAGGATGAATCCAGCCCTTAAGGACATTGTCAAAGAAGAACTACAAAAGTTGCTGGATGCAGGATTCATCTACCCTATCTCTGACAGTGAATGGGTCTCTCCTTTGGTGCTAGTGCCAAAGAAAAATGGGAAGTGGAGAATTTGTATTGATTATCGGGAACTAAACAAGGCCACCAAGAAGGACCATTTTCCTCTGCCTTTCATAGATCAAGTGTTAGATGGCTTGGCAGGGAAGAAGTTCTTCTCCTTCCTAGATGGGTTTAGCAGGTACAACCAAATCCAAATCAGCCTGGAAGACCAAGATAAGACCACTTTCACTTGTCCTTGGGGTACCTTTGCATACTGGGTCCTTCCCTTCGGATTGTGCAATGCTCCCGCCACTTTCCAGAGAGCTGTATTGAGTATATTTGTTGAACTAGTTCATGATTCAGTGGAAATCTACATGGATGACTTTACCCCTTATGGTTCTAACTTCCAGGAAGCTTTGACTAACCTGGGAAAAGTTTTAGACAAGTGCATTGAAATGAACCTGTCCCTCAGTCCTAAAAAATGCAAATTCCTTATGACTGAAGGGACCATGCTAGGTCATACAATTTCTCAGCAAGGATTACAGGTGAATCCCACCAAAATTGCCATCATCCAAAGGGTCCCACCTCCTCAAAAGGTAAGAGATGTTCAGAGTTTCCTAGGCTTAGCAGGGTATTATAGAAGATTCATTAAGGATTTCAGTAAGCTAGCCTCTCCATTGTTTGGTCTTTTGGGAAAAGATGTTGAGTTCATATGGACTGACAACTGTCAAGAGGCTCTGGATACCTTGAAAAGTAAACTGGTGACTGCCCCAATTTTGAGAGGTCCAAACTAGGCCCTACCTTTCCACATTCATACAAATGCCTCGAACAAAGCAATAGGAGCAGCCTTAGGGAAAATTGATGAGAAGCTGCCTTATGCCATATATTTTGTAAGTAAAAACTTGTCCAAGGCAGAATTAAACTACACTGTAACGAAAAGGAGCTCCTAGTTGTAGTCCATTCCCTAAATAAGTTCAGACACTACATCACCAGCTATCAAACATTCATACACACTGATCATGCTGCAATTAGGTATTTAATGAACAAACCAGATGTAAATGCTTGTATTATTAGATGGTTACTTTTATTGCAGCAATTTGATTTAACCATTGTTGATAAGCCGAGTAAGGAAAATGTTGTTGTTGATTTTCTGTCTAGACTAGATCTGCCTATAGGTGAAGAAGGAATGGTGGATGATCAAATGCTAGATGAACACCTATTTGCTATCTCAGTATTCTCTCCATGGTTTGTTGATATAGCAAATTACTTGGTTTTAGCACAACTTCCGCCACACCTGTCCTCAAAAGAGAAAAGCAAGATTGTGAGGAAAAGTGCCCCATTCACCTGGATTTGGGGCAATCTCTTCAAACTTGTCCCAGATCAAATTTTGAGGAGATGTGTCAGGGAGGAGGAAGTTTTTGACATTCTCCGAACCTGTCATGATGGGCCCTGTGGGGGCCATTTTGCAGCAAAGAGGACTGCCTTCAAAATTCTGCAAGCAGGTTACTATTGGCCCACTCTTCATCAAGATGTCAAGAGATATATCAGCCAATGTGACCAATGTCAAAGGATGGGGAAACCTACTCCAAGGGATGAGATGCCCCTGCAACCTCAAGTGACTTTCGAGCCATTTGAGAAGTGGGGCATGGACTTTGTGGGTCCTGTCAACCCTCCTTCAAAACAGAAATATTACATCATTGTGTGCACTAATTATCTGACAAAATGGGTAGAAACAAAGGCGATCAAGGCAACAACAGAAGAAAAAGTAGCTGAGTTTTTGAGAGAGAATATCTTCTACAAGTTTGGCTATCCAAGAGAATTAGTCACAAATCAAGGGAGTCAGTTTACCTCCAATCTGATTGAAGATGTGCTCACACACCACAAAATTAAGCACAGAACCTCCACGCCTTATCATCCTCAAGAAAATGGACAAGTGGAAGTCACTAACAGAGCTTTGGAAGGGATTTTGACCAAGGTAGTGAGCAGCGGCAAGAAAGATTGGGAAAATCGATTAGTTGAGGCCACTTGGGCCTATAGCACCACCCGAAAAACTACCACAGGGTTCATACCCTATGAGCTAGTCTATGGGAAGAAGGCTTTGCTGTCAATAGAATTTGAATATAACACACTAAGGATGGCAGCCCAGCTGGACCTAGATCTTGCCATGCACAAAAGGAAAGGTTACTCCAGCTAAATGGATTGGATGAACAGAGATTGCAGGCCTTTCTCCACTCAGAGGTAGTCCAGCTTCAAAGGAAAATATGGCATGATAGACACCTCAAAGAGAAACAATTCCAGGAAGGAGATTGGGTGCTATTGTATGATTCAAGATATAAAGATTTCCAGGGAAAATTGAGGATAAGATGGCTAGGACCATACACAGTAGAAAAGTGTAATGACAACAGTTCAGTTCTGATCCAGACCATCGATGAAGAAGACATCCCCATGCTTGTCAGTGGGCATAGATTGAAGATCTACAGGAAGCCCCTCTCCAAGCAAGAATTCAGCGAGAATCTGAGTAAAAAAATGTTGGTAGTGGAGCAGTCTCTACCTCCACTCCACCCACACCCTAAACAAAAAAAAGAGAATAAATGATCCCTGGGTGAAAACTTCTTGGAGGCACCAGGGCAGGCAATGAGGGTGAAAAGCTCCTGAAGGCACCCCAACTATCTCACAAAAAAAAAAAAAACTAACTTCTTTTGAATGCATTGCAGATTGCAGGAGGGTCACAGAAGAAAAAAGACATGGCTAGGCTGAATACACCCCTGATAGATCATTCCTCCATCGCCATTGTCTTTTCCCAGGCCTTGGTCTCATTCGTTCTGGAAATTATGCATCCTACAGGAAGCTCTATGCATTCTACAGGAAGCTCTGTGCATTCTACAGGAGGCTCCTGTAGAAACCACAGAGAGCTCGAAATCAAGTTCAGAAAAGAATCAGAGGGCTAGAAATTTGTCCAGAAGGCCTGTGGACCTCCCTGCCACCATTCATCCTCCTAGTTCTCCATTCCATCCCTGCACACCTGCATTTCCACCCGCTTCTTTCTTCCCTGCACAGAAAACATAGAAATTCTATTTCTTTTGTTTTTTAAAAGGAAAAATGATGAAGAGTAAAACAACAGCATCCTCAGCTTGTTTCTTACCTAATGCATACCAAGTTGCTTTTCCTTTTCCTTCAGAGCCTTCCTCAGCTATCTCTCCAGTCCCTGCTCAAGCATCAACCTGAAATTTCAGAGGGAGAAGCAGTTACAGGAAATCCTGCAGGATTCCTGTAACAGCTGATCCCCTTAAAAAAACAAGCTCCAGAGGCAGGGTCAGTGCAGCCACAGGTGTATACAACGCGCAAGGAGCTGTTCCTGATTAGAAAATCACCAGCATGAGGTAGCCAAATCACCAGTTCAGAAGCCACGAGCACCAATAATAGCAGCAATCCATGAACAAAGTCTGAGCATGCAAAGCACGGTAGCAACTAACAGGTAAGTGACGAAACCTATTCCTTTGTTGCATGAATATGATTAGAAACTGCATGAACTATTGGGATGGTCGCGATTGAACGAAATTGGTGGCCAGCTAACTGGCCACCCTCGTCCAGTTCAAACAAGCCTCGTCCAAATTCAAACAGCGTTCAGTGGGTGCAATCAGCACATGTGGTCAGTCAACTCGGGAAGAAAAACTCAAAACAGGTAGTGGTGGCGGCAGATAACGGAATGATGGAGGTGATTACGGGCAGGTGACATGAAGTATCGTTATGGCACTAGAGTAGGGACCAACAGTTTGTATGAGATAACGTATCCTTCCTGCGACCTCACCTCGTCACCGTAGAACATGCCCGTAAGCTCCCGTAAGCTTAAGTACGCTGCAGTCGTCGACTTCACCACCCTTGTTTTCATTTGCATCGACGAGTTCTCAGCTGTAGCAACCTACCTACCACCTTCAGAACCTCGTAACAGCCGCTCTCTATCAGTTTCAAAACCCTGCCACTTATCGGGCTCTACAAGAGCATTATCAACTCACTCTACAGGAGCGGAAACACAGTCTACAGGAGCCTTTCCACAGGAAGGCCAGTGAGCAGCTCTGCAGAGAGGAAAATTCAGGATTTTTATGCCAAATTCAAGAGAAAAAGGTAGGCTCAAAGAACCCACTCTGCATTTCATAATCTACAAAAGGTGGTGGGATTTGAAGCAAAGAGTTGAGTTGAAAAGAAAGAAAAAGTGAAAATAGAAGTCTACCTGTGTGTTTTTAAAAATATATAAAGTCTCTCCATTTTACTCTTTGCACCAAAATTCCATCTCTTTCTCCTCCGTGGTATTCTGCTATGAAAAGAAGTGATGCAAGCATAGGAATTGAGCCTGTAAAAACAGTGAATTTGCATTGGTGGTTTGTTTATTTTGTGAGAGAAAA